>CANSZD010003743.1:0-157727 GCA_947648045.1 Beta corolliflora | reverse complement strand
TTTGGTTGTTCAATTGAAGAGATTCTCCCACAGTCGTTTTGAGCAGAAAAACAAGCTTGAGACATATGTTGATTTTCCCATCGACAAGCTTGATTTGACAGGTTTCCTGGCCCACGAGAGTGGCCCTGGTTTGAATTGTTATAGGCTATATGCCATCAGTAACCACTATGGCAGCATGGGAGGTGGTCACTATACAGCTCTGGTTTATGTAAGTTTTCCCTTTTCAAATAGATTGCATGCGTATTTCCACTCAAGCTCTCAATCTGAGTGCCTGTTTCCCACCTTGTGTACAGTATTGTGTGTTTGTGCAGTTGCTAGTTGATTCTTTGATTCGGAATATATTGTGAAGAATGGATATATATATATATATATATATATATATATATATATATATATATATATATATATATTATATGTTACTGAATGTTGACTACATAATTCACTGTTATGAAGAGGATTTAGTATGATGTTAACTGAGAAGTTTGCTTGGACCTTGCTTTTTGTTTGCTTGGACTTTGGCTTTGAGTGAACTAATTTTTTAGTCAATATGGGAATGATGTTTTTCCTTCTTTCAGAAAAGAGTTATTAGTAATGAACTGAATCAGAGATAACAGTGGAATCCGTAAAGTAGAGAACTTGAAAGTAAATTATTAGGAACATAGAAAGCTACTATGGATCAGCACCAAGGTAACTGAGAGCTCGACGATTTGAGGATATGTGGCTGAAAATAATATATTTTGTCTGTCTACAAATTTGAGATGATTTGTTTGGGACATGGACCTTCTGAAATTTCCTCTTATCGTTTTCGAGGAGAGCAATAGAGCATAGCTAACCACATCAACAATGATATGACTTCTCGAACAGTAATTACTACAATGAGATAGAGCTGTAGAAACTAGAAGTGTATTATGGAATATAGCTTTAGCTACGCAAACTAAACCAAGTATAATAAGATATTGATGTGGAAGAGAGTTATGAAGTATGCTTTATTATATTGAAAGGTTCTGTTGTATTTATGCAAATCAGAAATGCTTATTGCACTCTTTCCTTTGTTTCGAAATAATGTGCCACCTTTCTCTTCTTCGGGTCTGTCCACTAAGGCTTATGCTAACTGAAGAAATTAATTTATTTTTCTTAGTGATGGTGATATGGTGAATGTGGGATACTCTCAAGTCGTGTTGTCTGAACTTTTATGAAGTATTTTTGTGTTGTATGTTTGTTTTGCATTTTTTCAAAATCGTGTTGAATGTCTGGTCTGCTCTGGACTTTTAGAAATTTGAAGTATTTTTGTGAATGCGGGACATTCTCAAATCGTGTTGAATGTGGGTATTAATTGTATTATGGTACATTTTCTTCATTCGAACTTCTGGATATCTGGATTGACTTGATCAACCCTGATTTCACGATGAAGAACAAGTCATATGAGACCTGAATTTTTCTTTTGCTCAATCTCACAATCAAGTCGGATTCTTAAGTTTGGTTTTGAGTTGTGTTGTGCACGTGAAGCTGCCAACACTTTGGTTTTGGAGTTGTCTTGTGCATGTGAAGCTGCTAACAGTTTTATGTCCTCCTGCAGCATGGTAAAAGGTGGTATGAATTCGATGATAGCGTTGTTGAACAGGTTAAAGAAGAGAACATAAGAACAGCTGCCACGTATGTTCTTTTTCTATCGCAGAATCTCCAACACCTAAGTGTATTGGTTTGTATATCTGGTGCAACAAAGTAATGCTGATACCTAGACTAGCCATACGCAGCACAATATTTTTTGTGAAATTTTGAATCACAATTTATACAATTACAGAAAGGAGCCGGTGCACTTTTTTTCTTTGGTCTTTTTTTTTTTTCTCTAGGCAATGATGTATAAATTCTTAGGAAAATGTTACATGTTGGCGCAGCTGGCTCCTTGCCCGAAAATTTTCTGCAGTTTATCGGGCATGCTATGTGTATAATGTATAATGTATGTATAAATTGCAGTAATTTTAGTTAGTTTAGAAGTTTAGATCTACTTTCGGTTAGTCTCTGACTACTTATCAAAGTAACCTATGCCCAGAGTTCGGAGATAAAGGGTCCTTTGACCATAGTTCAATATATGATTAAATATATTATGCAGGACTGTCGACTTCTTTGAGGTGTCATGCCACCTGTAGATTCATCGACCACAAGGCTCACCATCCTAATTGGGACAAACCTAAAAAAACATAAAACGCTGCGAAACCAAGGTAACATCAACCGTTCCCTCCAACGAACATTAAGCTTACACCGGCGAAACCAACGAACATCAACTAGCTCTCCAACGAACATGATCTCGCCGATTCTCATGCTGCTCGCCTTTATCTTTATGTTTCTTACTTTGCTTTATCCATATATTTCCTTTTCGCTCATCGTTTCTCTTCTTCGCTTGCTCATTGCAGCCAGGGCTTGCTCATCGATATTTCCGATGCTCATCTTTTTCGTTATTCATCACCGATTCATACGCTCATCGGTCTGCGCGTCAGTTTCCTTTCGTCTACTTTCATCTTCACGCCGCTAGGCTTTTTCGTTGCTCATCGGAAGATGCTGGTTTATTCATCAGACATAAACTTTAACGACACCGTATTTAAATTGTGCACAAGACATTTGCATAGTAGACTCGTGTCTACCATCTAATTTGCGGTGTCATGCAAAAAGCCCAATATCTCAAAGTATAAATGTTCACAATCAGAAAAGAAATGAAGTCAAAAGGGAAAACCTCTCTCTTCCCTCTCTCGAAGCTTCATGGCCCCTCCTATTCACCCCCAATAATTACAGCCTCTAGGCTGCCAATAGCCAATTTTGCCCTTTGGTCGCCCGCGAGCTTCATCTCAGACGGTTTCTAGTCATTAGTGTTGTGTTTTCGCAGCAGGTTTGCTTCCTGTGAGAAGTACAACTAATTTCTAATTTCTTTTCTCTGGTTGGATTTTCATTGCTGGACAACTCCAATTGGGTATAGCAATATTTGCCAACCTGATCTACTTTCTTCCATCACGGTTCTTGCTATAAATTTCTTATTCTGCTTGTTGTCTGGTTAGTTGTTAAAAATTTGAAAAGATTTTGCTTTTGCTCGTTTGAGGTTTTAGTTAGATTGAGTCTTAAGATGGTTTCCTTGGAGGTTTATAAGAGACTTAAGGAGGAAACGAATCAACTCCTCACTGAGGGGGAGGAGCTAATGGATGAAGATGAATTTATGTTTGAGTTAATTGCAAGTTCAAAGAATTCGGAGTGTGTTCTTGGATTTGCTAAAGAATTAAAGGAGGATGGTAATTTACTTTTTAAGCAAAGGAAAATTGATGATGCCCTAGAGAAATATGGATATGCAGGGATCATTCTTGCTTGGTATGAATTTAGAAGAAAGGGAAAGGATTGAATGTTTTGAGTTGGCCATTTGTATTCTCTTAAACTCTGTAGCTTGTTTTAGTAAAAAAAAAAAAAAAGAGTTTGAGCAGATAGGTTGGATTTGTTCAATCATCTTGGATTTCAACCCAAATTGTGTTAAAGCCTTGTTTAGAAAAGCTATGGCCGCTATAAAGTTAGGGAAAAGTAATTGGGCTTATTGGGACTTGTTGATGGTAGCCAATATTGAACCTGGAAAGCGGGAGGTATCTATGAAACTTGAAGAGATTAAAAGCTCTCTTGTTAAGGAAAATTCATAAACGCATTTTCAGGAGGACATCCCAACAGCTTTAGGATTGGGACTTCAAACAAGAAGGTTAAAAAGTATTTGGAGCACAATGATAGTTTTGAGGAGGACAATGTGCAAGGGAATGGCTCTTATTTGGGTTTGAATGGTAAGAAGGGAGCTCATGATTTAGTTGTTATAGAAGACATGGGAGAGCAAAAGTGTCCAAGTGAGAAAGGGGAAAGTTTTTCACCTGAAATGAGAGAAGATATGATAGAAGAGAGAATGAAGGATGTTGAGACCATTCTCAAATTTAAAAATCTTATTATGGTTGAGCCCAAGTATCTATTATTTGCTAACCGAAGGAGGTCGGACTCTTTTATTCTCATTTCCAGGAAAGATTATCAAGTGCTAATGAAGGGAAAAAACTATTGAGTGCTTCAGTTCTAGGTCCGGTTCTACGATGACTATAAGGGTAGTCAAGAGTTTAGATGGTGGAATCAAGAGTAAAGTGGCATGTAAAAAGAGAGTGTGGTTGTTTCGAATGGGTTTGATAACTTAAAGCATAATAAAGAGTTAAGTGATTTCAATATAGAATTGAAAGACCAAAGTGCGAAAACTTAAGCAATGGAGCCTATGGGTGTGTCCATGAATGGAGATGAGGATACTTGGAGTAAGGAGTAGCGTTATAGGTAGCCACTGCCATGATATCAAGAATAGGAAGAATATCGAGATAATCCCGTGTGCTCAAGGTTCGAGAGGAAGCAATGTTCACGGCTTTCTATTTCAAAAGGCGATTCAAGAAACGCCCCGTCCACATAAGAAGAAGGGTTGTAGAAGGAGCAGTTCCAAGAATAAGGTCAATGTTGTTTTCATCATCTAACTGTCCTTCTGGATGCAAGTTGGCCGCAGACAAGAAAAGAAAGGAGTTGATTCCTCCATCATGCCTATACTGTTGTCCAAGGAAAACGCGTATGTTAAGTAATGGTTGCCATGTTCGTAGTATTAACTCTAGTAAACAAATTATTTTCAAGGTCGCTTGTAGATGCTCGGATGATCTTAGGCAGCTTCTTATCATTTGAGTTGTATTGGTTTTGATGTAACTTTTGTGCTGTTTGTTTGGTGTGCCTGTTGTGGGTCTTGGCGTTTGTTGGTTAGCTCCAAACCCTTCCTAGAAGGTGGGGGAGTCTAGTCTTCTTTTGCCTTAGTCCTTGGGTGTTTCCTTTGGTTGTAATCATTTTTTTTGTTATCAATAAAAACTTTGAATTGCCAAAAAAAAACTCTAAGTATGGGTTTCTCTAATAATGTTTTGCTTTGTAATAATAGTCGTGTCCCTAGTCTTTGTACCCCACGAAATGGCCTGCGGCCATGAATAGTGGGTTGTGTTGTTCCAACGCTTGTGTGACTTATTGCCAAAAAAAAAAGAAATGAAGTCAGATTGGCGGTAATAATGTCCAACAATCTAATTTGGAAGGGACCAAAATGAGAATAGAGAAATGAACAAAAGGAAAGAAGGTAACAAATAATCACACAATTTAAAAAGAAGTTGCAGGAGGATCTGAACTGCAAAGACTATTCACAAGGATAATAGACAATATTGTTTGATTACATGCACATTCCCGCACAAATGATTATATGCACAACTAGCAACCCCATGCACTAATTTTCCATATTAAGATGATCCACACCACATGATAGTTGCTTGTCCTGATATGACTCCTTCTTTTGGGGCTCGTTTATGATAGATGACCTCCCACGCGGGGGATCACTTATCATAGAGGACCTCCCAATCGGTAATAAAAAGAAGATGATGTCCAAGGATATTGCAATTTATAGGGCTTTGATATTGGATAGTATGACAACAATTTAAAATTACAAAAATTGAGTATTTACCGAATGGTTGTTAATACTGTTATTGAACTAGCATACATAATAATACTAATTCGATAGAGGCAAAAGTGTTTACGATGACTGAGGGTTGAGGAATTAGGTTCCCAGGTTTAACTTATAAATAAATAAAGGATAAGTTTTTGACATGAAAATCTATTAAAGTATAGATAATACCTCATCTAATATAACGTTTATTACTGAGATAACACCAGATCTAACATTGTGATTTCATCACAATGAAAAACAGGATTAAAATCTCAACGTAGAAGGTAATATATGGAAGCTAGTAACATATGAAATGATTAATCAAGGTTTAAAGCCTGATTTTATTACCCATGATAAATCAAGTATTTTGAGATCATGAAAGCCAACTGGCCAAGGGGCTTGCTCCAAATTTTAGGAGCTATATTATACTGATATTTGTATTTGATTCTAGTTAAGTTTTACAAACCTTATTTGTCATATTTAGCCCTTGTTTGTTTGTGCATAGCACTTATGATAACTAATTTAAAAGTATTGGTAGTACATGTAAAACCGTTACGCCCCCTCTTAGTCATTGCATGGTGTCACATTATATAATCTAAAAGCAAAATTGCCTACCCCGAACTATACGCGCACCCAACACCACCAACTACGACTAGTAGCCTAAACACCACCAACTATGGGGTGGGGGGCATTCCGTACCATAAAATGAGGCCCAAGCCTAAAATGTTGCCGATAAAATGTTGCCGATGACGGTGGGTTTTTATGGTACATACCGCACCCCGCCAACCGAGGCCGTAAGCCTAAAATGTTGCCGATGACGGTGGGTTTTTATGGGCATGACCGCACCCCACCCCGTGAGGGGGGGGCGGAGCCCCCCCCACCCGTAGTTGGTGGTGTTTAGGCTACTAGTCGTAGTTGGTGGTGTTGGGTGCACCCAAAGCTAAGTTAGCAGGCCAATTTTCGCTATAATCTATGACAAGTGTAGCAACCACTTGGCGCTCCTCTCTCACATTACATCATCCCAATACATGGGAAACAAAATTTCTTTGCAATGAAATTCAAACCCACAATCTTATATAGAGATGTAGAGGTTCCACTAATCAGCCAACATATCAATGATGGAGGTCAAATCAAAACACATCGAAATGGTACCAATCGTACTTAATAATAGAAGGATCCGGCGAAATATGTAAAATTTGTCCCTCTTAAAAAGATTATTCCAAAATAAATGGATAATGGTTAGGAGAGGTGCGCCAACAACGAGCAAAAGCAAGGTTATTGGATACCCCAGGAAAGCTCGGTTAGAACCACACGTGCAAGTTTCCCTACATGTGGCTCGTCCGTGATTACTTCTTCGAATTTGTGTCAACTAGCGGACCGATCACTTCAAGAACTCTATAAGACTACGAAAGGCACTAAGCCAGTTAAAGAACAAAGGAATATCTTCTTCTACGGGTCGATTCAAAGAATATGCTTTCTTCTCGTATAGGATAGAGTGAATAGGCAAGATTTGCATTTACCATATAACTCAGATGAGGCATTGTCGCCTCTTCTATTTAAGTTAAGAAGGAAAATCGATTAACAAGACCCTTCTATTCCCAAAAATTGATTCAATACAAGCGTTATTCATACTTATTCTTGCTAAACGCCCTAACTCCGAAAGGGGGTTATTCTGTATATGGAGAGAGGAATCGACACCCAAAAGGAAGAACATAAATTCAGGACTTGATGCAGCAGGGGTTAGAACAACTCAAGCTACCAACAAGAAAGATAAGGCGGGTGGTGCTAATCCATAAAATAAGAGAATATAGCTTTTCCCGCCTATTCCCTTGCATAGATTCTTAGGGGAAATTCTCACTGGTACCATCCAACTATTGCCTTTTGCCAATGGTAGGCGATATTTTTTACCTTCCCACTGCTACCACTGTGTTTACGGCATCTTAATTAAAGTGATTGTTCAATTAAAAAATGTTAACAAACCATTAAATTTATTAATGGCTAGAAAGTACATATACTATCATATTCCTTATAACCTTCCCACCCCTGGTTCAACATCCCAACAATTAGGTATTACATCATCTCATTCCAAAACCCCTTTCTTCCTATTCTTTTTTTATTTTGGAACTAGTTTTCAGTCTCCCATTAATTACTTAGTTGCAATTGGGGTTGGCTCAAGTGGTGAGCTTTTCCATCTTCCCTAACAGAGTCTAGGGTTCAATTCCTACCCCAAGCATTTGCTTGGGATTTAGAAGGGGGAGTTGTGGGTGTTTGGCTTGTAATGGGCCTTTAGATGGAGGCCCTATGAGAGGGTAGCTCAGAGGATTTATTCTTAACTTAAGAAAACCAAGTCCCAACAAAACCCATTTGTCTACCATAATTTTAACGGTTTTTTCACCAGGTACCCCTGAGGTTTCACGAAATGCACCAGGTACCCTCGTTGTTTCGGAAATGCACCAGATGCCCTTGTGATTTACGTAAAATGCACCAAATACCCTTAATGACTAACGGCGTTAAGTTTCCGTTAGCTTTATTTACCATTTTGCCATTATTAACCCATAACCCCTAAACCCCTAAACCCTTAAATCCTAACCCTAAACCCTAAACCCAAACCCTAATCCTAACCTCCTAACCCTCCCCCACCACCCCAATAACCCCTCCTCCCCCACCACCCCAAAGACCCACCCCCCCCCCCCCGCACCGCCATCCCCCCCACCCGCTAGCCCCTCCCCCACCCACGTAGCCCCCCTCCCCACCCACGCAACCCCCCCCCATCCCCGCAACCCCCTCTCGCCCTCCCCGCAAAGCACCTCCCCTCTCTTTTTTGTTCGTTTTTGGAGTGGTTTAGGGTTCAAAATTTTCGAAATCCGTTGAGTTTTGTTCGCATTTTTATGGCGAATTAGGTTTTTGAAGTTTTCGAATTGGGTTTTCGAAGCGAAAGGGGAGAGATGGAAGGAAACCGACGATGGCCGGGCCGAGAAATGGAGAGAAGTGGGTTTTCGAAGTTTTCGAATGTTCGAGCGTAGAAGAGGAGAGAAGTGGGTTTTGACGGAGCGAGAGGGAGGGGGGGGCTGGGGGTGGGGGAAGGGGGGCTGGGGTCTCGGGGTGGGGAGGGGGAAGGGGGAGCTACTGCGGGGGGGGGGGGGGGGGGGTGATGGAGGGGGAGCCGCTGGGGGGGGGGGTGGGGGGAAGGGGGAGGGGGGGGCGGGGGGGGGGGAGGGGGGAGCCGCCGCGGGGCGGGTGAGGGGGGGGGGAGCCGCCGCGGGTGGTGGTGGGGTGGTGGTGGTTGGGTGGTGGTGGGGTTAGGGTTTGAAGTTAGGGTTTAGTGTTAGTGTAGGGTTAGAAGTTAGGGTTTAGTTAGTTAATTAGGGCTAATTAGGGTTTAATTAGGGTTTAATTAGAGTTACATGGGTTAGAGGGGTTAATTAACCCTAATGACTAACGGAAACTTGACGATGTTATTCATTAAGGGTATTTGGTGCATTTTATGTAAATCACAAAGGCGTCTGGTGCATTTTCGAAACAACGAGGGTACCTGGTGCATTTCGTGAAACCTCAGGGGTACCTGGTGAAAAAACCGTAATTTTAACTTATTGCCTCTTCAATTTGAGAACACGCTAAGTAAGCAACGAAAAACAACAATTCTAACACAACCAAATAGAATTAGTAGAGAACTTTACTTGTAAATAAAACCAAGGAAAGAAAAACAATGAAAAATTCTAGATATTTTCCAAATCATCTCTACTGGTGCAAACAATAAAACGTGCTTGTGGTTCGAACATAGCAGCTGCCATTGCTAGCCATCACAAAAGCTCTTCAAATGCAGATTAAAAACATCAAAAAGGCTCCATGTAAAGTATATCAAAAGTAAGATGTTGGGATTTTGATATGATTTACAACACACATGAAGAGAAAGGGAAGGGAAGATGATGTGTTTGTTACAAGGAAGGAGAAGCAAAGTGCTTAATGGGTTTTTTAAAATTTTGGTAGTTGGCATGATAAACTTCATTCGGCCTAACACAAGCTCACACTGGAGGAGAGTTTGAGCACATACAAGGTTGGCAGGATTCCATGCTAAAATCAATTAATGAAAGGTAGAGTAATGTATGTTAGTTATTCTCTCTAATTCTTCAATGTGGGACAACTATACCTAACTCACATGTGGGTTATACTCTTAACATGACAATATTAAATTAGGTTATTTTTTTTATATTTTTTTAAGTATTCATGACTTACTTTAAAAGTCTAGACTAACATTTTGTTAACAAACAATTCACTTTAATTAAGATGCCATGAATATAATGGTACCAGTGGGAAGGTAAAAAAAAAATTTGCCTACCATTAGCAAAAATCAAGTGCTGGATGTAACCAATGAGAATTTCCCGATTCTTAGCTAGGACATCCAACTTGTTAGGGAGTGGATGCAAGGAGTATCTCCTACGGAATAATAATCTCTTACTTGTATGGATGGCTATCTCGTAGATTTTATGGTTCCTCACCAGAGATTTCTGCCAATAATTGGAATGATTATGTAATGATAGATGCTTCACCAAGAAAATTCCATCGAATCGTGAGAAGCTATGGAAGTATATAGTTTGAATCGAAAGAATCTGCTTCATAATTTAAATTAACCTACGCTAACTGGAAGCTCGAGTAATTCTTTAGCTCATTTTCAAAGGATCATATCTTCCTCTTTTCTTATTGAAGTTGAGCTTATGATCAACCATTAAAAAGCTATCGAGAGCCAAATATATTTTCATCTCAAAATTAAATCACCAAAAATATTGTGTGTGATAAAAGTTATATCCATTTGAACTAACTTGACCCTTGTGAACAAATCCTTTTAAAAGGTCTTATTTTGCTAGAATGCACTATTTTAGGTGTGTGGGATGAAGACCATTGAGGTCGCATCTACAACATCAAATTCAAAATTTTAAAGAATACGTCACTAAATTCTAAAAAGATAGCTAGTAAACTAATTCACTAATAAGCTACGAATAACTCAAATATTCTAAACTAATCAAAATAAGCTAGAAATTCCAAAATGAGGAGAGAAGAAACTAAAAAAAAAAGGAAATTTAGTGTTTAATGTGATATAAATATTAGGCGTGTAAGTGGACTGCGAAAAGTCCAGAGTCCAATCCAGTCCAATCCAAACTTGTCGGACTGGACTGGAATGAAAAATATTTGGAATGGACTCGGACTCAAATTTTCGAGTCCAAATATTTTCGGATTGGATTTGGACTTACCACTTTGGAGTCCAATCCAGTCCAAAAAATATTTTCGCATATAATATATATAATATATATTTTAAAAATAATTAAAATATGAGAACCACTCTTATGGTGAGAACCGTGAGAACCACTCATCTTTCTTCATTCTACGAAGATTTTTCTCATTTCACAACGTTTTTGCTCATTTTATATTTTGCTTATTTTATGTTTTTGCTCATTTCACAACTTTTTTTTTTCTCATTTTACATTTTGTTCATTTTAGGTTTTTGCTCATTTAACTTTTTTTTATGCTTATTTCACGATTTTTTGTTTTACATTTTTGGTCATTTTACGTTTTTGCTCATTTAATGTTTTCTACTCATTTTTTGCTTTTTTTCATTTTTTATTTTTTTTGCTCATTTTATGAAATTTTTGCTCATTTTTAGTGGTTCTTACAGTTCTCACTATAAGAGGGTTCTCATTAGAACCCAACCCTATATATATATATATATATGGGCAAGATCATATGAGAATGCTCCTTACATGAGAAATGAGAATGAATCTCAACCACTCGATTGGATTAGAGTTACAACACTTGTTCATTAGAGTTATACCTCCGAAAAAACCTTTGAGCCCAAAAAATTTTATTTTTTTTTTGAATTTTTTTTTCCTAATATTCTTTTTTTGGAGTTACATGACTTTTCCATTAGAGTTACATCACTTGTTCATTAGAGTTATAGCGCGTAAAATCCATTCTCATTTCTCATGTAAGTATGCATTCTCATATAAACTCACTTCTATATATATATATATATATATATATATATATATATACATATATATATATATATATATACATATATATATATACATATATATATATAAAAATTTTAAAAAAAATTAAAATTTTTGTTGGAATTTTGGACATTTTAACATTCTCGCTCTAAATTATTTTATCTGGCGCCGGAATTTTCACTTACCCTCCAAAAGTCCAAAGTGTGAACTAAAAAATGAAAAGGCAAAAGTTACATTAACCCTTTTGGCGCCTTTTGTATTTTATATATAAGACTTTAAAAATGTATGTAAAGTTACTTTATGAAATAGATGTAATGAGTCCATTTTTTTAAATTTTAATGATTCAATCATGAAAAATCATTATGAACCTAAATTAGGAAAAAATTATATTATATAATAATCGGACTGGACTGGACTGGATTCGGAGTCAAGAAAAATGTTTCGGACTGGACTGGACTCAAAAAAGTTTGGATCGGATTTGGACTCAATTACTTGAGTCCAAAAAACTTTGGATTGGATTTGGATTTGGCAAAGTCCAATCCAGTCAAATCCACTTACACCCCTAATAAATATCACTCTTCAATTTCCTCCAAGCTTATCCTTTGTTTTTCCTCGAGCAAATTATACAAAGTAATAAACAAATTCTGTGAGAAAGCAATAAATCTTAACTCAGTGTTGAAGGGATGATGGTTACACTTAGCATACACAATGTAACACCCCATAATTTTGCTCCTAGTTTTTCGCAAAAGTTTTCCCTAAAACTATTATTTTCTCTAAATTAATGATTTCGATTTTTATAAATTAATAGGAGCCGAAATATTTTATTATTTGACGTGCTAAGTATGTGAATTATATTTATATTTATAATATAATTTATTAGAATTATTTTTTTGTTATTAAGTATTTTTAAAGGTTAGGCGTGATTTAGGAATTTATCGATTTATCAATTTATCGCGTAGCGGACTTTTGTCACATGGATTATTGATGAATGGGCCAAAATATTTTGTGTGGTTTGGGCTATGAGGCAGCCGGCCTTGTGGCGGAAGAAGAAGATATTTTCTTCACTTATTTTTTGGTGTCTTTTTACATTCCATAACCTCCCTCTTAATTTCACCATTAAACCTCTTTTATTTATTCTTTTTAAACCACCAAAAATCTGATTAAAAATCAGATTACCATTGCTGTTATTTTTACAATATCATTCGGCCATCATCATCATCATCATTTTTCTCTCTAAAAATTTTCTACTCCTTTTCTTCATCAAATTGTTCTTAACTTATTCTACTTGTCTATTCCTCGTTCGTGGTGCTTTGGGGTTTCAAGAAGACGTGGAGTGCACGCATAATTCGGGATTATCACAGTAGTTTTCAGCTCTCCTCCGACGATCTAGTAACTAGTAGTTATCTTAGAACGCTAGAGATTAGGGTATATTTCGGTAGTAGATTATTACGATAGGAATTATTTTAATTACTTTTTATATGAAATTATTGATGAAAATTTATGTGTGTGTTTATCATGTATGCTGTGAGTATTTTATGTGCAGCAAATAGTTTTTAATTTGGTTTTTCCTATTTTATTAATTTAATTGGTAATTTGTGAGTTTATGGCTTAATTATAAAATAATTAGTGAATGAGTTTTATAATTTCCGAAAATATTTTTATTGAAGCATGTTATGTGTGTAATATGTTTTTCATGTCTTAGAATAAGTTTTGTCTACTGTTTACGAGTTTAATTAATTAAATTCCCTATTTTAAACTTTTCGTGATTGTTAGTAATTAATTCGTGAATATTATATTTTGAGGCCGAAAAATCTGTTTCCTTACATAATCTGTATTATCATGGGTTTATACATATTGTGTGAATTGTTGGTAATTTTTGGGCATCTATTTCTAATTTTAAGTATTTTATTGGCTTTATTGAGTAATCTGTAAATTATTGTTAAAAATTACTTTTAGAGTCCGAAAATTATAAATAAAATTTTTACTGTGTCATTAGAGCTATGATGGTTGTTTGTCAATTTTTGTGAGAATTTACGGTTCGGTTTTATTTGTTGAATATTTTTTATAGTGATTTTGTTAGTGATTTGAGTTTATTCTTTTTAATTATTAAGGGATTAATAATCAGGATTAAAATAAAACTTTTTGCATTCTTTGAAGGCTGATGATTTATAAGTTACTGTGGTTATGATTGGGTGTTATTATATTTACGTTTAGTTAGTGTAAGAATGATTAATGGTTACGTTTTGCTGAATTAATGAGTTTTGAGGTTAATCAGTACTGTTATTCGGTGGCGTCAGACGCACATAGATGCGTCAGACGCAGGGTGGTTCGTGCACTAGACGCACAGGTGGGCGCTGAGCGCAAGCTCATGCGCCGAGCGCACAGTTTTGTGTTGCATGATTTTCGTATGTGCTTGTACGTATGCTCTACATGGTGTTGGTGATCTTGGATGATGATATTCATTTCTGGTTGTTACTGTTGGTGCTGTAAAACTCTTTTCATATCATTATTTGTGCTTAATTGTGTACAAAGTATTTGTTGTTTAAAGTATTTGTTGTAAATTGGGAAGTTTACTTCTTTGAGGGATTTTGAAGAGATATCTATTGATGAATTGTGGGTATAAGGCTGGGTGGCATCCCTTTGATGAATATTATTGAGATGAATGATACTTTTATGATATTTATGACTTTATTTTGAGATAAGAACATCTGGTGGGATAGATGTAGTCCCCGGTGAAGAACATGCCAACCACCTAGTTTGCGAACTAGGGGTAAACCTGGGTTAATTCTTGTCGTCCGAGAGGACAGGGGGTTCTGCGTGTTCTACCCTGCATCGGGAGTTTGGCCATTCTTAGACACAGGCAGTGGGGAACGTAAGCCCATAGACTGACCTGGAGATTGCGATTTGACAAACCTAAGGAAGTGGATTGCAATTCACTGGCGTTCATTTTATGACTCAATAACTTGTTTTTAGCTATACTTTTATTTTTATTTAAGTACTCTTGAGATGATTTATTTATTTCATCCTATTTTATTACTTGTGAGTTTTATGGATATGGATGCATGTTGTCGTGGTCTTGGCTTTATTCTTTCCTTTCTTACTAATCTATGTCTGAATTAGACTTTGATTTCTTTTGTTCTAGGAGAACTGCTAGTTACTCCCCACTGACTGTGGAATTATTTAATAATATCTTTACAGATGGAAATGACCTCTAGACTTATGAATGCTTGGGCTAGCAGAGTGTGGGTCGGAAATGAGAGTAAGCTTCTCATTGTTTTTCTAGTGGATGAGTTTTATGAAGACAATAGAGAGTCTTATATAATGCTAGGTCTCAAGGACATTTAGACTTATTTGGATTTTTGTGTGTGACTTGCATGTCTCGTAGCTTTTGAATAATGTTATGGTTTGACTATGGTTTTTGGAGTGTTCCTTTACGTTTTAGAACTATAATACTTTGAGTTGTTTTCTTTTGGAAGTTATGAAAACTTCAGTTTGAGTTTACCTTTATTTAATGTGTTAGAGTAGCATAACCGTCCTGACGTTATTTCCGCTAACATCTTTTAGTCAATTTAAGGTAGATATTGTTAAGTATCTTAGTAGTAGAAGGACGGGGTGTTATAGTTGGTATCAGAGCAAAGTTACTCGAGACCCTTGCTTAGTCACTAAGAAACTCCCTGAAAATGTGTAGTTGAAGTAACTAGGATCATTAGAATCTTAGGCTTCAAGAAAAGTAGTAGTGAGAGGGTCACTTGGGTACAAAACCACGGGAAAATATTTTCTTACTTTGATGTGATAAGTTGTTATTTACAACTATTGATGTGTTAAGCAATGAATGTTTAACTTGTGTGTGTAGAATGCCGCCTCGAGGATTGCCTAGTGCTAGGAAAGAGGTTGCCCGAATGAGGCGTCAGGCACTAGAGAATGATATCATAGCCATGGCTAATCGGTCTACTGCTCCGTCTAATGGGTAATCTGTCTTCGATCGATTCGACCGTCACCATCCGCCTAATTTTGACGGGACTTCTGATCTAGTTGTGCTAGAAGGGTGGATAAGGGAGATGGAGAAACTGTTTGCTGCTACTGGTTGTCCTGCTACTGAAATGGTGCCTATTGGTACCTACTATCTGAAGTTTGAAGCTGATAACTGGTGGAATACTGCTCGTGCAAGCTGCATGGCTACACCAGGTTTTGGATGGGATCAGTTTCGGGTTAAGCTGAAAGAAATGTTTTATCCTGATGAGCTCCGTTGGCAGAAACAAGAAGAGTTCCTAGCTCTGTCACAGGGTACTCTGAGTGTGCAGGAGTACACTGACAAGTTCACCGAGCTGTCCAGGTTTGCTACCACTGTTGTACCTACTGAAGCTGAGCGTGTGAAATTGTACATCAAGAAAATGGATCCTAGGGTGAGGACCCATGTCCTGAGTTCGGGTGCTTCGACTTTTCAGGGAGCCTATGAGATAGCCCTGAGTATTCATGCCTCTTTGAAAGAGGAAGATTCTGCGAAGGTGGTTGCTGCAAAGAAGCATGCTGCTACCTATGTTCAGATTCCAGCCAAGAAGTCGAGGTATGAGCCGTGTGGTCGAGGAGGTTATCAACAAGATTCCGGATCTGGTTATCGTTCGAGTTTTGATCCGAGCAAGTGTCGAATATGTGGTAAGGCTGCTCATCCAGGGAAGAACTGTGATGGATCGACTGTTGTTTGTTTCTATTGCAAGGAATTGGGGCACAAGTCTTTCCAGTGTCCTAAGAATCCTGGGGCTTCGTCTTATTCTGCTGGTCCTGCTAAGCCAATTGATTCTTCTGCTCTTCCGAAGAACAGGATTTATGTGATGATGCAAGCTGAAGCCGACGTCCATTCATATGTCATCTCTAATATTTTTCTTGTAAATAATACTACTGCTTATGTTTTGTTCGATACTAGTGCTACGGTATCTTTTGTTGCTAGTTCCTTCGTTCGAAAGGCTAACATCTCCTCTAGATCTCCTGTTAAGACCCTTATATCTCTTCCGTCTGGTGAGAATTATCCCTGTCATTATGAGTTTAAGGGCGTGCTTGTAAGTATTATGGGTTCCGAGTTGCCAGCTGATCTTAAGGAGTTTACTATGTTAGAATTTAATGTGATCCTCGGAATATATTGGTTATCGAAGTATCATGCCTGCATTCAGTGCCGTGATCAGAAGGTGGTGCTCCGAGATTCTAAGGGTAAAAGGATTTCTTATTCTGGCGTTGTGGTGAAGAAGGGTGTTAAGTGGGTGTCCGCTTTGAGAATGCGGAATGTGGTATACCTTTGCATGGTGAAGGATTTGTCATCTGAAGAGCAGCTCAAGAGTATTCCGGTGGTTCGGGATTATACTGATGTTTTTCCTGAAGAGTTGCCAGGTATCCCTCCAGAAAGAGATGTGGAGTTCTGCATTGCTCCTATATCCAAGGCTCCGTATAGAATGGCGCCGTCTGAGTTGCAAGAGTTGAAAACTCAATTGCAAGAGCTGATAGATAAGGGCTTTATAAGGCCTAGTGTGTCTTCTTGGGGTGCTCCTGTTCTGTTTGTCAAGAAGAAAGACGGGAGTATGCGTCTGTGCATTGATTACCGTGAGCTAAATAAGGTAACGATCAAAAATAAATATATGTTGCCTCGCATTGAAGATCTGTTTGATCAATTGAAAGGTGATGAGGTATTTTCCAAGATCGATCTGAGATCCGGTTATCATCAAATCCCCGTTAAGAAGGAAGATATTCTGAAGACTGCTTTCCGCACCAGATATGGGCACTATGAATTTGAAGTGATGCCTTTTGGTCTCACGAATGCTCCTGCTATTTTTATGGATCAATTGAATCGCTCTTTCCACGAGTACTTAGATACTTGTGTAGTCGTGTTTATCGACGATATTCTCGTTTACTCTAAGGACGAGAAGGAGCATGAGAAGCATTTGAGGTCAGTGTTGGATGTTACCGCGAAAGCGTATGGTTTGCAAAGCCGTCTCAAGTGCGAGTTCTGGATGAAGGAAGTTGCTTTTCTGGGGCATGTAATGAGCAAGGATGGAGTTAAGGTGGATCCCGCTAAGATCAAGGCTGTTGTCGAGTGGGAGAATCCTAAGAATGTGACCGAGGTTCAAAGTTTTCTGGGTCTTGCTGGTTATTATAGGAGCTTCGTTCAAGATTTCTCCAAGATAGCTCAACCTCTGACTCGCTTGATGCGCAAGGACTGTAAGTTCGTCTGGTCTGAGGATTGTGAAGGAGCATTTCGGAAGCTGAAAAAGAGTTTAAGCTCTGCTCTTGTTCATACTCTGCCATCTGGGGGTGTTGGGTATGAAGTGTTCAGTGATGTAACGAAGAATGGTCTGGGTTGTGTCTTGATGCAGCAAGGGAAAGTAATAGCCTATGCTTTGAGGCAGCTGAAGGTGCATGAGAGGACTTACCCGACCCATGATCTGGAGTTAGCTGCTGTTGTATTTGCACTTAAGATATGGCGACACTATCTGTATGGTGTTCCGTGTAAGGTGTATACTGACCACAAGAGCCTGAAGTACATCTTCACTCAGCGTGATCTTAACACGAGGCAGAGACGGTGGCTTAAATTGATCAAGGATTATGATCTACCCTGGATTACCAAGAGGGTAAGGCGAACAAAGTAGCGGATGCTCTGAGTCGCAAGAATAAGCATTCTTTAAAGGTTGCTATGGTGGTGCCTCGTAAATTGTGTGAAGAGTCTCGCAAGCTCGATATCGAGGTTGTTCCTCAGGGTTATGTGTCTGCGATGTTGGGTTCTATGAGTGATGAGCCTGAGTTGTTCCAGGAGTTGAGAAGCAAGCAAAAGGGTGATCCGAAGCTAGAGAAGATCTGTGAAGCAAAGATGTAAGGTCGTGCGGAGAATTTTGAGATTTGTGCTGATGATAGCTTGCGGTTTATGGGGCGTTGGTTTGTGCCCAATGATGGTGAGCTTAAGAGAAAGATTCTCGAGGAAGCTCATAGTACTCCTTATTCTGTTCATCCTGGTGGTGACAAGCTTTATAAGGATCTGAAGGTTAATTTTTGGTGGCCTGGTATGAAGAGAGAGATCACCGAGTTTGTAGCTAGGTGTCTGGTCTGCCAGAAGGTGAAAATTGAGCATCAAAGGCCTGGTGGTTTGTTGCAACCTCTGCCTATTCCAGCATGGAAATTCGACTCTATCTCGATGGATTTCGTGATGGGTTTGCCAAGGGCTGCTGGTGGGAAGAATGTTGTGTGGGTGATTGTGGATCGTTTGACCAAAGTGGCTCGTTTTATTGCGATGAAGAACACTTGGTCTATGGAAGAGTTGGCTGAAGCTGATGGTAATGAGATTATCCGTCTCCATGGGGTTCCCAAAGACATCGTCTCTGACCGTGATCCGCGATTTCTATCCCATTTCTGGACCGCTTTGCAGGAGCATTTTGGTTCGAAGTTGAAGGTCAGTGCTGCATTTCATGCGGCTACCGATGGTCAGACGGAGAGAACCATTCAGACCTTGGAAGATATGGTTCATGCTTGTGCCCTAGAATTTCAACAGTCTTGGGTCAAGTCGCTTAGCCTGGTGGAGTTCTCTTATAACAACAGCTATCAAGCTAGTATCCAAATGGCTCCGTATGAGGATCTCTATGGAAGGAAGTGTCGTAGTCCTACTTGTTGGAGCGACATCAGTGACTCATTGATTTTGGGCTCGGAGTTAATTCAGGATACTGTTGAGCAGGTGAAAGTAATTCAAGCTAAAATGAAGGCTGCTCAAGATAGGCAGAAGTCTTATGCAGATTTGCGTCGGAAACCTATTTCCTTCGAGATGGGAGATAAGGTGCTTCTGAAGGTTTCTCCTATGAAGGGAGTGATGCGGTTTGGTCAAAAGGGCAAGTTGAGTCTGAAGTATGTAGGTCCCAATAAGATTCTTGAAAGGATTGGGGAGGCCGCGTATCGTTTGGCTTTGCCGCCAGAGCTGTCGAATGTTCATGATGTATTTCATGTGTCGCAGTTGCGCAAGTATCGTACTGATCCTTCCCAGGTGATTCCTGTTGAGTCGGTCTCAGTCGAGCCGAATTTGACTTTTGAAGAGCGGCCAGTTCGTATATTGGACCGTCAAAATCGTGCTCTGAGAAGGACGGTGCGTGATTCCCTTGGTTAAAGTACTTTGGAGAAGTCAAAAGTACGAAGAAGCTACTTGGGAAACCGAAGAGTCGATGCGACTGAAATAACCGGAACTATTCGTTTCAGGTATTCATTGTGTGTTTGTATTATTTGTTTTGTGTTTTCGAAGTTTCGAGGACGAAACTTTATTTAAGGAGGGGAGGTTGTAACACCCTATAATTTTGCTCCTACTTTTTCGCAAAAGTTTTCCCTAAAACTATTATTTTCTTTAAATTAATAATTTCGACTTTTATATATTAATGGGAGCCAAAATATTTTTATTATTTGATGTGCTAAGTATGTGAATTATATTTATATTCATAATATAATTTATTAGAATTATTTTTCGTTATAGGATTTTTGTAAATTGGTAAGTTTACTTCTTTGAGGGATTTTGAAGAGAAATCTATTGATGAATTGTGGGAATAAGGTTGGGTGGCATCCCTTTGATGAATATTATTGAGATGAATGATAATTTTATGATATTTATGACTTTATTTTGAGATAAGAACATCCGGTGGGATAGATGTAGTCCCCGGTGAAGAACATGCCAACCACCTAGTTTGCGAACTAGGGGTAAACCTGGGTTAATTGTTGTCGTCCGAGATGACAGGGGGTTCTGCGTCTACCCTGCATCGGGAGTTTGGTCATTCTTAGACACAGGCAGTGGGGAACGTAAGCCCATAGACTGACCTGGAGATTGCGATCTCGCCAAGCGTCGGTAGCAAAGCTGACAAGGCAAGGCCTTAGCAAAGCGCCATTCTCATTGTCATAGTGGGGCGCTTCGAGTTAGCGAAGCGCTGTAGTAGGGCCGAAGCCCTATGTGATAAAATACTAAGCCAAGGACGCTCCGCCTTACACACCGCCCGTCACACCCTGGGAATTGGTTTCGCCCGAAGCATCGGACCAATGATCACCCATGACTTCTGTGTACCACTAGTGCCACAAAGGCTTTTGGTGGTCTTATTGGCGCTTATCACGGTGGGGCCTTCGACTGGGGTGAAGTCGTAACAAGGTAGCCGTAGGGGAACTTGTGGCTGGATTGAATCCTTCGCGATGGAAATGCCCTCTTCCCCCAACCAACTAAGGGCAAGCACCTACTCCTAACAAAATGAAAAGCAGCAAGCTCCGCAACAAAAGCGAGCCGCGCTAGAAGAAAGATTCGACCTTGTCCTCTCCCTTTCCTTAATGCTTTGCTTTAACTAAGTAAGTCAACTACCTTTTCAGCTGGCTTAAAATCTATTGACTAATAGGTTAGGGAAAAGCCCTTTTTTCTATTTTTAAGTAAACACCCTGCAATCTTTCTAAAGCGCTAACGAGCTAAACTCAGCATCAGGAGAAAAGTTAGCCGGGCTTTCCTGAGGTATCAAATAACCTTGCTTTTGCTCGCTGCTGGCGCACCTCTCCTAACTATTGCCCATTTGTTCAGGAATAATCTTTTTAAGAGGGACAATTTTACATATTTCTGCCAAATCCTTCTATTATTAAGTACTACTGGTACCATTTCGATGTGTTTTGATTTTTTCGAACAAGACAAAGTTTGATGCTTCTGAATTCATCGTATTAATTTCACTTCCTACTCGCAGTATGCTCTTTATGATCTCGGCTCATGATATAATTGCCATGTATTTAGCTATTGAGCCTCAAAGTTTATGTTTTTATGTGATCGCAGCATCAAAAAGAAAGTATGAATTTTCTTATTACTAGACGAAATAGCACAGTTAAAGTAGTCTATTTCCACAACTTAGGTCGATTCGATGGTATTTTCATACTTAAGCACCTTGCATTATATCATCCTAATTACACAGTAAAACCCCTTATGAGAGACAATAAACTCTACGAGATCACAGTTCGCTCATATTGAGAAATTTTATCTAGTGGCATGTCTAAGGATGCCTAACCGCCGCACCGATCATTCGGGGGAAGGCGGGACACTGCGAGGTGGGTAGATAATTCCTCTTATGACCGGGGGTTGAATACGGAAATGGCATCTATCCTTACGGAAAACGAAAGTTACCTTGATAAATCTTAGGATGGTATCCTACGTCAATAAGAGAAGATTTCAAGGATTGTCTATACAAACATGATATACATGATACCGTATCGGGTAAAATCCCACTTATAGCTGAATGATACAAAGAATCGAAATTTTCAAATGTTGAAAACGATAATAAATCGTCTCCTCTCATATGGAAGGAGGAAACAGAGAAGACCTATTCTCAACCAAGGCAAAAGTAAAAAAAACAAAGAAAATCTTTGTAGGGCATTGAGAGCAGACGAAGACTACTAAGAAGACTTTCGGATAGCACGTGAGATCTACTACTCATAATGTCTTCTACGGAAATCTCTATACGGGCTCAAGCAAGCTCCACGAGCCTGGTACAAACGATTACAAACCTTAGGAAGTGGATTGCGATTCACTGGCGTTCGGTTTATGACTCAATAACTTGTTTTTACCTATACTTTTATTTTTATTTAAGTACTCTTGAGATGATTTATTTATTTCATCCTATTTACTTGTTATTTACTTTTCATTTGTATTATTTGTGAGCTTTATGGATATGGATGCATGTTGTCGTGGTCTTGGCTTTATTCTTTCCTTTCTTACTAATCTATGTCTGAATTAGACTTTGATTTCTTTTATTTTGGGAGAACTGCTAGTTACTCACCACTGACTGTGGAATTATGTAATAATATATTTGCAGATGGAAATGACCTCTAGACTTGTGACTGCTTGGGCTAGCAGAGTGTGGGTCGGAAATGAGAGGAAGCTTCTCATAGTTTTTCTAGTGGATGAGTTTTATGAAGACAATAGAGAGTCATATATAATGCTTGGTCTCAAGGACATTTAGACTTATTTGGGTTTTTGTGTGAGACTTGCATGTCTCGTAGCTTTTAAATAATGTTGTGGTTTGACTATGGTTTTTGGAGTGTTCCTTAATGTTTTAGAACTATAATGCTTTGAGTTGTTTTCTTTTGGAAGCTATGCACACTTCAGTTTGAGTTTACCTTTATTTAATGTATTAGAGTAGCATAACCATCCTGACGTTATTTCTGCTAACGTCTTTTAGTCAATTTAAGGTAGATATTGTTAAGTATCTTAGTAGTAGAAGGACGGGGTGTTACACACAAGCCCTTTAAACCCCTAGATCCATTGTTGTTAAATCCCGATTTGGATCTTACGATCCTACGATTCTGACCTCACCGATCCCGATTCTATATAGGATCTTAATTTTGTAGGATCTTTCGATCCTACCCAACCACAAAACATCACA
This sequence comes from Beta corolliflora, assembly GCA_947648045.1. Classification (NCBI taxonomy): domain Eukaryota; kingdom Viridiplantae; phylum Streptophyta; class Magnoliopsida; order Caryophyllales; family Amaranthaceae; genus Beta; species Beta corolliflora. Next base: position 134,808 of record CANSZD010003743.1, on the reverse strand, counting down.
TGGTAGGAACTTAATACGATTCTACGATCCTACGACTCCACAATCCGACCCTATCGTAGAAAAATTCACAAAGTAATTTCACATATTATATTTCTCTTATTAGATTTTGGTTGCATGTTATTTCAATCTTATAGTATTGAAAAACTATCACCATTTGCTAATGAAATAAGTCACTATTAATATGTGTAAATTTTTAACATGAGGTTCTCACCATATACTAACATAATTATTTCTATTTTACCGAATTGTAGGATCTTACGATTCTACGATCCGATCCCACCGATTCGGTCCTACCAACCCCTACGATCCATAGTAAGATCCCGATCCTCATAACATTGCCTAGATCGCTCTAGTAATGATTTTGCTCTTATATATGACGTTTTCTAAAGAGTTTAACCCACAACTCTAATCTAGAATAAATTATGAGAAATGATTCCGAGGTCATCTCAGCAAGAATATTTTTTAAAACAAAGGATGATTGAAACAAACTTTTAAAAATAATCATGATCCATCTTTACACACAAGTTAGGGTTGTAGGGGATATCCTAAGATAAGGTGCAAGGGTAAAGGCTTTCCTAATCCATTTGAAAATCTTAGTAAATCCCTATGAATCCCAAAGTAAGATTGTTCCTCAAAGGATAAAAATACTCTCAAACTATGACCTCAATCATTCTCAAAGTTAAACCACTCTGCAAGCTTGGATTTCATTAGGGAAAGCATAACAAGGATTTGGAACTTAGAAGCAATCCTTTCACACGATCTACCTCTCATTTAGTATTCATGTTTCTCATGCACGGTATTGAGTACTCGGTACGTGATGTGATTAGAGACACGTTCAGACCTTGGGCATGGTTGTAATCATCCCCCGTAAATTTATGGATTTTATAAATACATTTTAATGTATAGTTATATATATTTAAATATATTTTAGTATTTAAATGATTTATTTCTTCAAAGGTTGACTATTTGAAAGTCAAAGGAATTATTTTAATGATTTAAAGAAGTTAAACATTTTGTCTAGTCATGCTTTGAAAAATATTTGAAAAGCTTAAAACACTTTTTGGGTTGTGAAAAGGATTTTTAATTGGGTATGAGGAACCCAAACACTCAATTCATCAATCATTTAACTCTAGTTTGAGCCAAATCACATTTTCCTAAGCCCACAAGGGGAACCTATATAAACCCCAAAACCCCAAATATTTCCCACACAACTTCATTTTCTCTCTCTTCCTCTCCAAATATTTCGGTTCTCTCTCTCCTCTCTTTTTCTTTTTATTTTCTCTCGGTTTCTCCCTCCTCCTTCGGTTTTCGGCCGGCGCGGCAAAGATCCCACCGACGCCACCACCAACCTAAGGCAGGACGGCCACGGCGTACCACCGCCCTCCTTCCTCGTTGCCGCCGATTCTTTCTCCTCTTCTTTTGTTGGTTGTTATTTTCTTCCTCCTCAAGTTTTATTTAATGCAAAGTTTGTATTTTTAGGGTTTGATTTAATAAGTTTTTGTTTAAAAGTTGTAGTTTGGTGATTTAATTATGAATCTAAGATTATATACTTTGTGTATTGAAGAAATAAAAATTCAGATTTACTTATTATGTTTGAATTGGATTTTTAATTATCAAAGCATGGATTCACTAGTGGAATAAAACGCAAGGGCTACGATCAAAACATCCCTAAGGGCTGCGTTTTTGGCACGCAGCCCTTCGGCAAAAATGAAGGGGCGGCAGTTTTTGACCGCAGCCCTTCACTACCAAGGGCTGCGGTTTAGGCCCAAAACCGCAGCCCTTCTTTGTACAAAGGGCTGCGGTTTTGACCATAACCGCAACCCTTTTGACCCAAAAAAAAAATTTGCAATTTTTTACTCATAAACATATATATCAAAAAATTTACAACATAAACTGGTAATATTGAAAAGCCGAGAACAAACAAAACGAAACGAAATTATAAATTAACTCAACAAGAACATCAAATTAATTCCACAAAATAAAAAAAAACCCTAAAATACAAAAAACTGTCCCAAACGCTTAACTAAACCTCAAATATCAAAAGTAACAAATAAATTACAAAAAAAAATGATAAAACTAAATCTCGACCAAACCCTAGATCTGGATGCAACGACGGCGAAGGCGACGAGACGAGACGGTGTGATGGTGTGATGGTGCGCGCGAGGAGTGGCGTGACGAGAGAAGGAGCGAATCGAACTCTGACTTCGTCGTCGTTCTTCTTTAGTCGAAAACCTCATACGCCATTGTTGTTTACAAAAGCTCGGTTTTCAAGCCTTGTTGATCGACGCGGCCATAATTTTCGAGTTCATTGTGTTGCGCAAGATGAGGTTAAGAATGGAAATGAATCGGAACAACGAATTTCTGGAGATTCTTGGACGAATTCTAATATTTCGCAAGGAGTTCCTGAAGAGGCGAAACAACGGAGGTGAAGAGGCAAAAAGAGGCGAAAATGGAGGAGTTTCTGAAGAGGCGAAAGCTGAAGAGGATTTTGTAGTCGGCGAAGTCTGAGAGAAGGAGGGAATCGAACTCCGGCGAATGATTTGTGGTGAAGATTTGCGAGAGGGAGAAGTTAGAGTGAGGAGGGAGAAAGATGAGAGAAAATGAAAATGAAACGGCGCTCAATGAAAATGAGAGAGGGAGTTTCATTTATTTGTGCGCTCAATAATATAACCTAAGCCCATCAGCCCATGCACGAGAATTAATTATAAAGGGCTGCGGGTTGGCCCAAAACCGCAGCCCTTTATTACTTATAGGGTTGCGGTTTTCGGCTAACCGCAGTCCTTCACTAAAAGGGCTGCGATTTTTGCGTTGACCGCAACCCTTCGTATACAAAGGGCTGCGGTTTTTGGGCTAGCCGCATCCCTTCACTATTAAGGGCTGCGAATTTTAAAAAACGCAGCCCTTGCACCACAGCCCTTGCATTTTTTTCCACTAGTGATTTTTAGGGTTTTAAAGGTTGGAAAATCATAGTAGTATGTTGTAGTTTGTGAAATTGGGTTTTCCTATGATTATAAGTATGTTTAAATATGTTTAAAAAGAGTTTTAGTATATAATATGTTGCTGGAATTTTTAAAAGGGATGTTATGATGGAGTTTTTATGATTTAAACATGAGTTTTAAGGGTTTTTGTAACACCCCAGAAATTCAAAAGCGGAAAAGAAAAAGAATTAATATATATTTAATAGGACGATGGCGGAAACATCGTCTTCTGGGAATGTCACTACTACAAGAATAGTGTTTAAATAACTAAGTGATAAAAACAAACTTAAGTAAATACTATAAATAAATTAATTACTTAGTTTAAAATCGAAATGAGAAAACTATCTCAAACTAAAAAGAAGTCTAGAACTAAAACACCTAATAGATTATTTCTCGCATCTCAACCCGAGCCCAAAATCAAAGAAAATCCCCATTAACAAAACCTGCAAAATATACAACAAATATCCACAATCAGTGGGGAGTAACTAACAGCTCTCCCAGCCCAATATAGGATTCAAATAGCAATTTTAAGTAAAGTTAAAATAAATGTTACTACACAGCAACATGCTTCTAATAACAATAAGTAAATCAACAATAATGAACTTAAGATAATCATACAAGATCCATAGCATAAGCCTCCAAAATAATTAAACAAAATAATTAATAGGTTTTTGAGAAAGAGCGAACGCCAAGGATCGTAAGCCACTTCCTAAGGTTTGTCGGATCGAAATCTCCGTGCCCTATGGGCTTACGTTCCCTACGCCCGTGTCTAAGAATGGCCAAACTCCCGATGCAGGATAGTACCCAGCTCAGTACTTCCCAACCTCTCGGACGACAACAATTAACCCAGGTAATACCCCTAAATCGCAACCTAGGTGGTTGGCATGTTCTTCACCGGGGACTACATCTATCCCACCGGATATCTTGATCTCAATAAAACAGTTCTACAAATAAATACAATAATTTATTCATCCATTAATCCTCAAATATAAATAATAAGGATGCCCTTAAGGCCTTACACCCAAAATCAGCAGAAACTAGGATCGCAATCCAAAAGTCTCAATTCAACAATATTTATTCTTCCCAAAGTAATAGTAATAATAATAATAATAAAATCATTTCACCAAACTAAAAAAGAATAGACCTTCATTAAAACATAATTATACACCAAAACACAGTATAATCAAATACTCTAACTACTACACTCTCGTTGTCTGAGTTTGGGTACAAGGTTAATTACAACGTTTGTTATAATACCCCCGGTACATAACTCTTGGCGAAACGGTACTAAAGACAGTATTATTCTCCCTCGAGTACTGTAACGTCGACAACTTAGATATTGATTAATGAAAGTACAACATTATTATCATCTCGATTTAATTACAAACAACAACACCATCATAAAATAAATAAGACAATCACAATATAACTATAAGTAAATATATCATTCAACTCAATAATAAAAATAAATAAATAAATAAATACATGCAACAATTCTTCAAAAAGCTCCATATATCAAGATTTCACCTCAAAACAAGTCTTAACATGCTTCAACACAACAAGGTACGCCTTTTGAAATGGTTTTAAACATAAGCAGCAACTTCAAATAGACATACCTTTCATACTACACAGTATTTTTATGAAATTCCAAATGCATGTTAAAGCTTATCTCAATAGCTTTCCAACAAGTGGTCATAAGCTCAATTCCAAGGTAAAACGACTGAGATATGACACTTTGAACATACACTGTCCAAACTGGTCGCGGATCGTGAAATAGCTCGCGGGCCGCGAAAGGCCTTCTGTTTCTTTTCCTCGTGCACAGCAATAGGTATGCTATTTCACCCCAAATTTTCACCACATATACTCATACATCAAAATGAAACATACCCAAACCAATATATGATTACACCATAGAAATTAACTAGTTTAACATGAGGATTAACATAAAACATAAATTACATAGCCCCCAAACTTGATAATTCAACATAAAATAACTCTTCTAACATGATTAATCACAAATACATGAATCATAGCCCAAAATAAATAAATTTCCAGATTACTAAAACCACAAGAATTCATCCAAAACCACACCCAACCTTAAACAACATTCAATAAACATGCTTAACCATAACCCTAACATCATGCTACTAATTTTTCACAAATTCCTAATACTTTCATGATAATAATACATATAACATCACAAGCATAACATTAGGCATGAAGAATAACATTTATTTTCCACCTAAAATCAAGGTAACTAGCATCTCTTCTAGCACATTAGGATTAGAGTAGTGATTTTGGTATTCTTAGGATTTATGTTAGTAGGCTAGAAATCATGTTATTAGGCTTAGGAATATGTTAGGGAGCTATTAGAATTGCTCTTGTTATTTTTTATTCATGTTATTATCATGTTAGGATTGTATAAATGTTATTCTTCATGCCTAATGTTATGCTTGTGATGTTATATGTATTATTATCATGAAAGTATTAGGAATTTGTGAAAAATTAGTAGCATGCTGTTAGGGTTATGGTTAAGCATGATTATTGATACTATTATTATTTCCGCCATCGTCCTTTAATACTATTATTATTTCTTTCTTTTCCGATTTGAAATTCTGGGGTGTTACAGTTTTAATCAACTAGTGTAGTAGTACTATACTAGGGGGTTGTAATAATTAAGTTTTAATGATGTAGAAGGTTTTTAAACACTTTTAGAAAGGGTTTAAAGTATGTTGTTATTGCTGTAAATTCATAAGGGATTGATTGTGGATTTATATTGGTTGTTTAGGCGGAGATTTCTCTTTAGGCGACTTTTAAGATTGTGAAAGCGGCCGCTCGATTTGTCTACACAAGGTACGTACATACCTATGTGTTGATTTGACTAGTATCATGTCCTAAGGATGAGAATTGAGTAGTATCACGTATAGGGAACTATTTCAAGTTCATATGTGATTTCTATTAAGTTGGATTTGCATGTTTTATGCCGTTGTATGAAGCATGTTGGTTATGATATGTATATTCTGTTTGTATGGAAGATTGATGCAAGCATATGGAATTTGGGAACTTTATTGTATTAATTCACATGAGGGATTAATATCTATGTTGGTTTGGATCATGATTGAATCATGTTGTTCCCTTTTGATTGTTTAACTACTTTATGAGGACCGATGACCTTATTTGGTAAGTTGATTTTATACCTATAAAAGGTTGGTTGGTTGTTGACTTGGTTCAACACTTAATTAAAGGCTATGGATTGAATATTGGATTGATTCTCGGATTGTTAAGTTGGTGATCACTTATTTAATCCTAAGATAAAAATGGAAGTTTATGGTTACTTGATGATTATTGTTTGTTCTACTTGTGAGTCATAACATGTAATAAATTATTTATCATGTAAAGTGAAACGTGGATAGCAATACCTTTAGACTTGTGCACGTCTGAAGTGTTGGACTAGTATGAGTTGGAGTACATGGTGGTAGCCCATGGCTTTTCTTGGGACTGGATTGATCACCGTGTCCTATTTTTATTTTAAAGGTTCCTCGATATCGTAAGTCATGGGAATACGGAGTCGCGCCCGTATTTCGTGTTCTAATTTGAAGGCTGGTTTTGGTTTAGACAACTCGTTCCATTAACTATTCCATCTAAATTAATTAATCTATTAGTTGTGAAGTTAGTTCTGTAAAAGTAGTCTACAGTGTTATTATGTTACTATTTATCCCTGCTTATTATTTCTAAGTATCATGATAGGATTGGTTTACTATTTGTTATGTAGTACTCAGCTTTGCTGATTACGTACTTTGTGTGTATGTGTTGATCATGGCTATGCCTTATTGATCATGTGATGACCCTTTTGGTGAGCAGTCTCTAGGGATCAATAGTGCATCGTCATTTACAGGTTTGAAGATGATGCATCATGGGTTCGGGATTGGAGAGCTTGTGTAGATTATTTATCATATTTTGACTTTACACTTTTTGTAGTTGACTTTGACTATTGTCGTTGACTTTGACTTTTTGGAGGTTGACTTTGACTTTTGTTGGTTTGACTTTTAGAGTTGACTTTGTGGTTGACTAAGTTTTATTTCTAAAGTGTATTTATTATGTTTTCCGCTGCAAAATTCTGAATAAGCTGATACGTTTTCACACGGGCGATAATACTTTGATAATTCTTTAAGTTTTATATTTAAAAAGTATTTTGGAAAAGAGAGAATTATCGGGGTGTTACAATGGTAGTTATGCAAGCCTGAAACACTACTACATTAAAAGGCAAAGGCAACACACCAAAATCGTTGCAATAGGGCTAAAAGTCGTTGCAATAGGCCTATTGCAACGGTTTTCTACCATCGCATTTGTTGGCGTTGCAATAGGCCTAATGCAACGACTATTAGAGCTATTGCAACGGCTAACCATGTCGTTGCCTTATATCATCTATCTTTTGCAACGGTTTTGTTAGTGGTTGGTTATGCAACATTCTTGGCTAGTGCAATGCCTACCATTTAAGCTAGTGCAATAGTTTTTTTTTCTTTTTTGTGGGGATATTAAAACGATTATTACTGTAACCTACTGAAAACCTATAATATTACAACCCTGTATATATATTAATAACGATGCAACAAATGCCAAAATACTTTTGAAATGCCAAAAATAATTGTCATATCTGTATTATAATTTCCATAACTAATTAAATTAAGAGTATACATGACAAATCCTAATTAACAAAAACGAAAATGTACTTAATCAAACCCAACTAATAAATATTTGTTTTAGTACCACAAATACTATTAAGTACATATAGATCACTTTCCTTCTAACCACCAAATCCCGCATCACTATAATATAGCTAGCTATGTCTGGCCAATAGTGTGTAGTGAGACGTCTATGTATGATCTCCTCCAGTTGGTTCATTATTCACCTAAAAAATCAAACATTGTAATAGTTAGTAAACATACACCATCAACAAAGTCCAACTGTCACATTTCATACCCATATTAGATTTTATACAAAAACTGACAACACAATGAATCAATTATGATATTCATATGAACTTTGCGTAAGAAAAAGAAGTACAAACGACAAAATAAATTCAAGCCAAAGGATTGACAACCCATCATTTGTAGATAGCATATATTCTTCTGGCAAGTAGTGAACATGGGAATGAGAAACTCACAAAACACACAAAAAAAACTTTTCTCTTTGACAGGATTGGGTAATGAACATCGTACTTCCAGAGAATACTCTCCAAAGAAGAGGAAAGGCATTAGTGATTATTGTACAGGTAGTTCTAGTGAGAGTGAAAATGGAAGCGACTCTCACAATGGACGATGAAGGGTCGGCATGAGGTGGCAGAATGGACTATAGCGATGACGAGAGAGATAAGACTGTCAAATACTCCAACTTATGAACAGATAAAGGACGTTACAATCAGGAGGTCAAAAATGGCAAAGTGGTTCATGGAACCATAAACCATTTTTTGAGGAGTTGATTGTTGGTTGCTTCGTCAAAGTTGGTACTGGATTGAAAGATGGACAGAGCATTTACAGGTTGTGCATGGTTCAAAATGTTGATGCATCTGATTCAAATAAAAGATACCAGCTTGAGAACAAGACCACCCACAAGTACTTGAATTGTGTGTGGGGCAGTGATCGTTCTACTGCGAGGTGGCAGATGGCTAGGGTCTCAGACTCTCCACCTACTTTTGACGAGTATAATGAGTGGAGGAGAGAGGTTGACCGGACTGTTGGCCGGATGCCAGACAGTAATGAAGTTCTGGAGAAGCAGGACGCTATCAATAAAATCAATAGTTTTGTGTACTCAGCTGAGATAGTGAAACAAAGGTTGCAGGAAAAGAAATCAGTCTCAGCCAGGCCAATGAACATAGCAGCAGTGAGGGGAAAACTGAGGAGAGAGTTGGAAATTGCAGAGTACAAAGAGGAGGCAGCTGATGTTGAAAGAATAAAAGCCCGGTTGCACGAACTTGAAAAGGCCAGACAAGGCCAAGAGACAGATACCAAAGCCCTTAAGCTTGCAGAGATGAATCGAAAGAACTGAGTAGAGACTATGGAACAGAGTCAAACTTGATGCATAATTTTGATCTACGCATTTCACTTTCTGTGCTAGAGACATTTGGAGGTGCATATGGAGCAACAGCAGCCTTTTTAGCCAGAAAGCAGAGGATCGAGGCTAAGATAGGTTGCCAAGTTCCGGTTGACGATGGAAAAAAGCATTCAATGACTCTTTCAGTGGGTAATTATAAGAAGAGGAAAGGGTTGCTCTGAGAACTATTTCTTCCGGTTTTGGCCGGAGTTCAGATTCAACCGCCAAGTAACTCAAATTTAGGTTAATGGTAGTTCATCAAAGTAGTTTTTAAGTTAGGAAATATCATCAAAGTAGTTCTTAGATAAACTACATTTTCTTGTTTGATACCAAAACTTAACATGCTTAATAGTCACAACTAACCACTACTTTAAAATATGATTGAATCACAATTCATCAAATCCTGCACTGCAAGTCTGGACCTGACAATATATGTTGTGCTTTTGTTGATGCTCCAGTGAACTTTTTATTGTCTGGTTTTTCTGGCATCAAGGAACATTGATGCATAGTCTGTAACAGCAGCAATCGAGCAACTAGTACCAGCACTTTGATCATTATGATGTAATCACATAAAAATAAAAGATAGTTTAAAATGACACTGACATTCTGAAAAGTAAAGTGCTAGTACTATTTATTTTATTCAGTGCATTTTCCATACAACAACAAAAATAGAGCATTCCCTGTCGTAAGAAACCATGTAAAGTTCAAAACAATGGGCTATTTTAACATAATGTTACTCTTCTAATCTTAAGCACAGTAATTACTATGTATAGCAGAGGTTTCACAACTTTGGCTGATGCTAATTGAAGAAGTTTCAGTTAAATTTTCATTCCTGCTTTATCCCTTTAGCATGTGGTTCCAATAAAAGTGATGTAACACCAGCTAATCAGCTATAGCTACCCACTCAACTATTCCCTAAAAGTAGATAAGAAAATGAAGTACCTACAAGGTACTTCTGATCATTTTAATTAAACTCGTAATCCAACTTAATATATTACACTATATCGCACACACGTAATTCATTGAATCCAAATCTTCTATCCAACAATTTTTGTGCCACTTCATCTTAATGCTTCATCTTAGTGGCCCATAGTAATAATAACCACCTATTAAGAAAAGTAATAGCACACAAGTGGAAGTGGTACTGGAATTGTGGGATAAAATAAAAACACATTGTTATCTGTACTAAACATTCATACATGCAGCTAATACTAAAAAATACATGTTATCCTGTACTAAACATGACCTCAACCCAACCCCACAAAAAACACAAGGTCACTGACCACCTCCTATATTCCTATCATACTACAAAACTGCGTGCACCTCCTGGGCTCCTGCTTAACCTCATATAACCACCTAACACCACTCAAACAAACGAAAGAGAAGCTAAAATACACAATGACCACTGACCACCCACTGCAGTCTGCACCCTAGGGAATGGAAGACAAACTATACACAACCGAGCATAACACGTATCAATGGAGCTTGTTATGAGCTACAACTTAACATAACACGTACCACAAACATACACATTCATTGCCAAATGTTCCTTGTAATGAACTATTTATAGTGGTGGTATCATATTCCAGATGTAAGAATCCTATCCTGCTGTCTTAGGGATCTACACCAAGCAGCAGTGCTATGAGAATAACTTCAAACAAACAGCACTCTAACGAAGAAGAATCAAAATTATACTCAAAGAAATTAGAGTGCTACCAAATTCTAGGCCACCACTCAAACAAACAGCACTCTAACGAAGAAGAATCAAAATTAATCAGTTTTTGTTTATTTAAATTGGATTACAAGTTCAAAATTTCAACCATAAAACTCCCACAACAATTGAAATTGAAGAACATACCTTTTGAAGCTCGACTGATGATTCGAAATTTCCCCTGTTGGGTTTCTTGAATTTCGACTCTTTGCTAGGTATTTTTGAATAATTTGGCTCTTTGCTGGGTTTTGTTGAAGAATTTCCACTCTATATGAATATCCTATTACCATGGAACAAAACCATAACCATAAAATTAAAGAAGTCGTCATCAGTAAACCTCCCATAACAATTGAAATTGAAGAACGTACCTATTGAAGCTAGACTGGTAATTCGAAATTTCGCTATTTGCTTGGTTTTCTTGAGAAGAAATTTCGCCTACTTACTGCGTTGAGGATTTGAGGAGGAATTTCGCATATATTCGTGAATTCTGGAAGAATTTCGGAATAATATCGAAAGAAATCTTGAGCCAAGTCTTCCTATTAGCAGATAATCACAATTCGCAGTGTTGAGAGATTTGAGACATTGAAATTTTTTTTGGCAAATATTCGTAGTGTTTTTCGATCAGTTCTGTCAATGAAACTTTTCTTTTTTCTTTGTTTTATGAAAATTTAGGGTTTTTTTTTTGTTAAGGTTCAAAATTTTCGTGGAAAAGATAGAGGGAAAGCAATATAATTGCGCCAATTTTGATCTACAGATAATTTCCCCTAAAAAAAAAAACTAGAGATCCATTGTCATAGATAATGTCTAGTGCATCGACCGTATATCACAACGTTGTTACAATTCCATCTAATGCAACGAAATCACCAAGTCGTTGCTATAGATCTACCTAATGCAACTGGTCATTTTAAAGTCGTTGCAATACCAATCCATGAACCTGGATTGATGTAGACCGTTGCAATAGATGTTCCTACTGCAACGGTATAAAAACCGACCGTCGCATTAGCTAATTTTAGCCATTGCCTTTGATTAAAAATGTAGTAGTGAAAGTACCACGCGCTTAATAGGAAACAGAGAAATGTAGCGGGCTTCGAGTGTGTTTGAGGGAATATTGTAGACAGCAAAGAAAAATTAGGCAGAAAGTTTGGAGAGCCCTAGGAATTCTAAATAGAATTCATTCTCTATATAGAGGGGGTGTGGGATCATTCTATTTAGGGATGACAATTAGGTCGGGTTGGGTCAATTTGAGGTCAACCTGATTTTTATTTCGGGTCACTTACCCCCTAACCCAAACCCAACCTAATTTTGGTTTCGTGTCAAAAACCATAACCCGAATCCGACCTGCCTAGTTTCGGGGTTGACTTGAAACCAATCCAAAATGACCTGAAATTAAATTTATTTATCGCAATAATTAAACACTATAAGTAGGTCCGAAAATCAAATGACAATTAAATCAAAGGTTCAACATTCAAAGTCATATATTGGCCACCTGCTTCAAATTACAAAACTTAAATTTAAAGTTTACGTATTCAAATCCAACCAAAGTTTCCTTGCAAAAATTTAATATAAAATTAGTTCAAGTTATGAATGCAACAAAGTAAGAAGAAATTATGAGAGAAGAATGATCTCTCGCAAATGTTAGTGTAATGTTGCTGAACACTTGAACTGTTGATATTTGATAAAGGTGAGAAGAATCTCCCGCAAATGCAGCACCGAATGAATTTAGGAAAAGGTGGACTAGTGGAGTGAAGGACTAAAGGTGAAAATTTGGGGTTTCACTTTTTATATGTTTAGAACTTTAGAAGATTCAGGAAACGGACTTGCAATACAAGTATATACTTAGAAAATAGGTTATATAAGCTATAAAAGTCGAGTTAATTTTTAGTTTGACCCGACATGAACCTAATCTGATTTCTAAATCAGGTTGTTCGGGTTATTTTCAGGTTTAAAAAGTCAACCTGAACCTAACCCATTAAATTTTCAGGTCGGGTTGGGTCGACCCATTTTTTATTTTAGGTCGAAAATCTCAACCCAAACTCGAAATTTTCGGGTCGGATGCGGGACGAGTTATCGGTTGGATCGAACTTGCCAATTCTAATTCTATTTATGCTCATCACATACGAAAGAGATTACATAAGTCTTAAATTTGTAGATATAATTCTTGAGAGATATTATAATTCATGTGATTTGTGGGTTTGGTGTTTGTTATATTTGTCGAAGAATTAGTTAAACTTTGGTGGCTACTCCTATACTTGTTAGGTAGAGGAATTCTAAAAGATTATTTATTTGCTACAATGATGATACTTATTGTAGGAAAATAAATAGTTAGTTTCCTAATACTAGATGGATTAAGATCTTGCTAAATGATAGTTATACTAGGGTTAGGACTCCACCCTCTTATGAAGCGGGTTCGGGATTATTATATGTATGCTCACCACATACGTGGAGAGATTACAAAACTCTTAGGTTTCTAGATAGACTTCTTGATCACATAGAGTGTAATTTCACAAGATTTGTGAGTTTGGAGTTTGCTAATATTCGTTGTAAGTCTAACGAAATTTTGGTGGTTACTCCTTTGCATGTTAAGGAGAGGTTTTCAACGATAAATTTGTATCTATAATTACTTTGATTTTAAGCTTCTTAGATTTGTTCATATTTTTTTTTTCTTATAACGTTTCCGCATTAGTTCTTTTCGGGAATTGGAAAGTACATTTGCAACTTTTCTCTTTTTTATAATATTTTTATCGTTATTTTTAATAAGCTACTAGCCCTCTGGGCATATTGGCTCCATTTATTATTTGGTTTTTTCACCATACACCCTTGACAAATTAAAAAAATCACCATATACCTTCAATGTTTCAAATATTCACCATATACCCCTGAGTTTCCGAAAACGTTCACCATATGCCCTTTTTCTTACGGTCGTTAACTCGCCGTTTGCTATTATTTACGACTTTGCCACTATTAACCTAATGAGCCCTAATCTTAAAAAAAATTAAAAAAATCCCCATCTCCCTCCTCCACTATCAACATTGACTAAATACCGTCATATTGGTACTCGTTTTGATGGGCTTCTTTAAATTTGTGCCCTTTAAGGGTCGTATGTGGCGTTCGTTTTTTCAAAAAAAGTCGTTTTGGCGGTGAAATCGGCCTTTTAAGATCGCCTCGAGAAGCTGCCCAGAATACCGTTGTATTAGTACTCGTTTTGATGGGCTTCTCGAAATTCGTTCCCTTTAATGGTCGTAGGTGGCGTCGGTCTTTTCAAAGAAAATCGTTTTGGCGGTGAAATCGACCGTTTAAGATCGCCTCGGAAGCGTGCCCAGAATACCGTCGTATTGGTACTCGTTTTGATGGGTTTTCGAAATGTGTGCCCATATGGGTCGTAGTTGGCGTTCATTTTTTCAAAAAAAAGTCGTTTTGACTGCGAAATAGGCCGTTTAAGATCGCTTCGAGAAGCGTGCCCAAAATATCATCGTATTGGTAATCGTTTTGATGGGCTAACTTCTCAAAATTCGTGCCCTTTAAGGATCGTCGGAGGCGTCCGTTTTTAAAAAAAAAGTCGTTTTGGCGGTGAAATCGGTCGTTTAAGATCGCCTCGGGAAACGTGCCCATAATATCGTTGTATTGGCACTCGTTTTGATGGGCTTCACGAAATTCGTGTCCTTTAAGGGTCGCCGGTGGCGTCCATTTTTTCAAAAATAATCGTTTTGGCGGTGAGATATAGAGTTTCATTTATTAAGGTTAATTAGTTAGGGTTAATGACATTAAGGGCATGTTCTCTTCGGCATAAAACAACTGAACTGCACTGAACTGAACTGAATTGAACTGAACTGAACTGAATTGAATTAAATTATAACTAATTAATAGTAATGATTATCATTTAGAACCGAACCGAACCAATCAACCGAACCAATTGAACAAGCGAATCGAATTGAACCGAATCGAACCGAACCAAAAAATAAGCTGGGGAGAACAGGCCCTAAGGTTAGGGGTTAGGGTGGAGAGAGGGTTTATTAGGTTAATAATGGCAAATTTGTAAATAATGCAAACAACGACTTAACGTCCGTTAAGAAAAAGGGTAGTTGGTGCACATTTTTAAAAACTCAGGGATATATTGTGAATATCTGAAATATTGAGAGTATATGGTGAATTTTCCAATTTATCAGAGGCATATGGTGAAAAAACTAACCCATTTATTATGTTTTCGTTCATTTTTTTTGATGGGGTCGATCATTAAAAAAAAAGCCTAATAAGGTAGTGGGATCACAAGAATTCTAACACTAAGATTAGGTGAGAATTTAGACTTCCTATGCTGAATGAAATTGACTCCTTTTATGCAAAGGATCAACCTTTTAGAATTTTCAAATGGTTTATTCAGGGCGAAAATCAAGCAAAAATGGTTTAGGATGATGCTGTAAGTCTCCTAATTTGTACATAAAGGCATCATGCAAAAACATTTCTACTCATCCATTTACAAATCATTCAACCTTTTTTTTTTGGATATAACTCATGCATTTAGATTGAAGAATTCAAGTATCAAACCACAAGTAATTTAACTATGCTCCCATGAGAAGGCTATAAAACCAATTCATTTGTACTACTAGCATTATTGACTAATCATATGGGGTGATCGACTTGGGTCATGTATTGACAATAGAGCGTTTTTTTGTGGTGTAGACATAGATGGTGTCAAGATGTTCATTCTATTAAGCTCCGGAAAAAAAACGTGTAAGAGTATTCCAGGGATCATCTGCGTTGTGCCTAGTTTGGCACATTATGTGGTTTGTCCCAAATTCTGCAAAACTGAGAAATTGTCCAGGTGATCTGTTGTATTTCTTGTGATGCTGAAGTCAGCAAAGCGATTGTTTAGAGAGAAGTAGTAGTGAGAGAAGTTCTCAAGTGGTCAAGATTAATTAGATAAATCATGATTTAAGATGATCTTTACTTAATGTGGTATTATTTGTCATGACGTGAGCTATCTTTGGAGACTTAACAAAAGGGTATTTTTGTCCTTTCGTGCATAGTTGGAGATGATAATAACATGAGAAAGTCAAAGTCAAGAAACTAGAAAAATAGCGGTGATATCTTTAATATTTTATGTATTTGATTTGATGTTCAAAAGCTATACCCTATGCCCAGACTAATATTTTGCCCATTCCAATTATTTGCTTATTTCGAGCTCTACACATGAGTAAAGAATAAAAAACCGAATCGCTATTTACCGTCCGTATTTACTAAAAATCGTCCGTAATTTTTTCTTTAAATACCCCCCATGTCCCTCCCCCTTTCACCTCACTCTACTCTCTCAACTCTCATCAAACTTCATCCCTCTCTCTACCATTAAGCACTAACACCACCACCACCTTCCGAACACCACCACCGGACCACCACCACCGAACAACCACCACCGGCGCACCACCTCCGACGAACCAACTAACCACGTTAACCAAAACCGTCGGGGTACTACCAACACCGGAGCACCACCTCCGCCACCGACGAACCACCGCAGCACTACCGGAACTACCACCACCGTTACCGTGTATTTGATGCCGAATATTAATTTTTCCGTGATAAGTAGTATTGATTTTCTAATTTTGTTAATGAATATTTAGTTAATATTTTTAGATATTTTTTTCAAATATGTATGCATATTATTGTAATTATTTTGATAATAAGTAGTAATTTTTTATAATTTTATAAGTTGTAATTTATTGATGAATGCTTGTTATTAAGTTGAGAAATTGAATATGTAGTTAATAATAGTTGTGATTGGTAAATAAATAATAGTGATTATTAGATACGATAAGTAAGTAAATAATAGTGATTAATATTATTGATTATATGTTGTCTAAATGGTAAAATGTTAAACATTATAGGTTTATTTGCCGGATTTTGGGGGTGATTATATAGATTATAATCACATGTTTTATAATGAAACATGTTTTATAATGGTAAAATGTTTTATAATCACATGATTTCCCGGTCTGTATGCAAAATCAGGAGAGGAAGGAATGACCTGAACATAACCCAACTATCGCAGTACACGATCTGGGTTGTACGGCTCAATGATACCTCAATAACGTATGCAACCGACATACAGCGTCCTCGGAACCATGGCAGCCGGGTCACCCCCATATGGCGTCCACATGACCTGAAATAGGATAAATGTAATTATTTAATTAGTTTAATGTAGTAGTAATATATGACAACATAATAATAATATATTTAATTAATGCAATAAATTTCGTACCTCTGAAACCTGAAGGGTGTCTAAGTGTCTGCGAATCGACTCCAGTCGGATGAACTCCTTGCCGACGAGGTGGTAATCCCACTTTCTTACCCGGGGCTCATGATCAGTGAACGCTAGCCCATCTCGCTGAGGTCGGAAACATGGGAAGTACTCGTAGATCCAGCACTGTAAAAGCGTGAGACACCCAGCAATTTGTTTGATGTCCGCTCTACTCGCCACCCCTAGCTGACGATATAGGTACGTCAAAGCTGCTGAGCCCCATGAGTAAGTATGTACTGAATCAAGGTCATCCAGCTCAATAATGTTATGGGGCATGAGCCGGGAACCACTCTTATCAGTGAAGAGCGTACACCCAAGTGTAAGGAGCAACCATGCATGAAGCTGCTGGACGACCATCAACCTTACATCTATCAATAATCTGCTGAACGGTAACGCCACCGTTCTTCCAAACTCGTGACTCCTCCCGTAATAACTCCTCATGAGTACACTGGAGGAGCTCCTCAAACCGTACATACAAATCAGAACTCGGCAAAGCAGCACTCACAGTCCGACCATCAACAGGAACTCGTATAATCTGCCAGACGTCATGCAACATGATCGTCATCTCTTCAAAAGGCATGTGAAACGTGTTCGTGTCGGGCTGCCAACGCTCTACAAACGCTGTAAGCAATGGAAAGTAGAGGTGCCCAAACATAACTCGTGGTAGATGGGCAAGACGAGATCTATCCAAGCGCTCCAACGACGGGCCAGGGGAAAGGCCAAGTCATCAATGCATCAAAGGCACTGGAACGGTTATGACACAGGAAAACTTCACTAGCCTGCAGATCGTGGTATATAACGGCGCCCACGTGACCCCGCCAACTAGGAATCAACCTACCGTCAAGAGGGCTCCCAGGCATAGCCTCGGTAACTAACCACGAAGTGTCCCTAGCAGCTCTAGCCCTGCTCGTCATCCGACTACCTCCGGAACTCGACGATCCCGATACAAACCTCCCTTCTCTGCCCTTCCTCACAGGCACACGGGAGGAGCCTTCACCCACATTAGCTCCATCACCACCGCTCAAAACGTTCTCTAACTCCTCCTCGTCTGCAGTATCCCATCCCGCACTATCAGGCGCATCCTCAGCAATAGGAATCGGCCTAGCCTGAACATTAACCCTCGCCCTCCTACTCGATGTATCAACACCACGAGATCTAGTGTGTCGTGGCGTCTATCCCTCAGGACCCTCAAGACCCTAATAATCAATTATGTTAATTACTTATTATTTATTTAACGTCTACGTTATTATATTGTAATTACTACTAATCTATAACCATTGACATTCTAATAATTAATTAACTAAAATTAAAAGGATAAATAATACTAACATGCATTAACATAATATTATTAAAAGATATTAACATGCGCAAACTAATTAAATTAATTTATAACTATTCACTTTCTAATAATTAATTAACTAAAATAAAAACAACAAATAATATTAACATGCTAATTAATATCATTAGTAAACATGCTCAAACATGCTAATAAAAAAAAACCCTAAACAACTAATATTAACATGCTAATAAAAACAACTAATAATATTAACATGCTAATATCATTATAATAAATAATAGTAATATGCTACTAATATAATAACATGCTAATATCATTAAAATATTTTTATAATATAATAACATGCTCAAACAAATTAATTAACTAATTAAATAATAACTATTAAAATTAATTAATACTATTATCACATGCTATTAAGCAAATAATTAAATCAAACAAATTAAATAATACTATTATCACATGCTATTAAACAAATAATTAAATCAAACAAATTAAATAATATTAACATGCTACTAACATGCATTAACATAATAACATCCTAATTACAACATAATCACACAAATTAACATAATAACTATTAAAATTAAAATAATAAAAAATATTAACTATTCACATAAATTATCAAAACCGAAATAAACACAAAATATTCGAAAATTATATAAAACAGAAATTATAAAAAAAACCGACGAAATTATTTTTTTTCGAAAAATGCATGGTAACGGATAGAAAATCTGTTACCACAACAGTGGTAACGGTTTTTCCATCCGTTACCCTGCAATTTTTCGAAATAATTTTTTTTTTTGTTCAAGCCACTTTTCCGGCGAAGGGGGGGTTTATCACTACAAATTTCCGGCAAAGGGGTCGGTTTTAACCACAAAAAAGTTCAAAACTAACCTGAGTTGATGATTCTCCGATTTCCTTTGCCTTCTTCCTTGGGCCCATGCTTTTTCCGGCGAGTTGTGGTGGTAGCCGGTGGTGGACTTTTGTCACGCGGATCTGGGTCTCGCGGTGGTGTGCTTCGCGGTCGTCGTCTCCGGTGTGGTGGTGAGCTTCCGGTGAGGTTGTCGCCGGTGTGGTGGTGATGTTGTGGTGTCGGTGGTGGTGTTTTCTCACGCGGAGGTGGTGTGCTTCGCGGTGGTGGTCTCCGGTGTGGTGGTGGTCGCCGGTGAGGTGGTCGCCGGTGTGGTGGTGGTTGCGGTGGTGGTGGTGGTGGCTATGGTGGTGGTTGCTATGGTGGGAGTGAGTGAGGAGTGAGGAGGAGAGTGAGATGGGGAGTGAGGAGTGAGAGTGATGGGGTTTTACTCAAGTGATGAGTGAGAGTGAGAGTGAGAGTGAGATGGGGAGTGAGGAGTGAGAGTGATGGGGTTTTACTCAAGTGAGTGAGAGTGAGAGTGGTGGGGTATGGGGGGTGAAAACTCAAGTATTTGTAGGGGTAGTTTAGGAGTATTTAAGAAAAAATACGGGCGATTTTTTGTAAATACGGGCGGTAAATAGTAATGCCCCACTTTTTCACTATTCACACTTTTCACTTTGACTAAGATTTGTGATTTATACATAATGAAAAACATAGTCAAGTGAGATCTTGTTAGATTCGTCTCGTGACGTACTTTCATAAAATGTAATTTTTATAATTTTTACTTATATGTTATTATAGATATTTGTGGTCAAAATAATATCTCGGCATGAGTAAAAGTAGATTTGTTGCATTTAATTCGGAACGGAGGAAGTAATATAAGTTCCACTTGCTTGGGTCTTCAAGAATACGACGATGTCTGATAGTTGATACCGTTGACAATTAGATAATCCTTTTTTACATTAATATTAATTTATTGGTTTAAAATCATACGACATTTACAAAATAAATCAAAACTAACAAATACTAAATATCAAATTGGATCAAATAAATTATTTTATGCTAAAATCACGATAGTTGATAAGATGTAATAATTTTGCAAACCCTCTTTCACATTGTTGTTTGATACAGCCTTCTACGAAAGGTTCTATTGATATTTTTTACTTTGACGTAGAACTTGATTTGTTTCAACTGATTGTAGACGAGGAATTGACATTTCCTGTGAAGCCGCACAAATTTTTATCAATAAATCAATCTGTAAAAAAAAAATAGAACAGCCAAAAAGAAGTCCGCAAACTCGCACAGGAAAAAAATAAAACCCAACATATGGGTAGATGTAACCCATATATGAGTAGAACAACTATCCAAGAGAGACTAAGGTTTAATGTAAATAAGATCTTATAAACAAAAGGATGGTGGTAATGGTAGAATCCCCTTGATCAAAAAAGAAAACTATGGTATTTAGAGAGGAAAAAGAGAGAGAACAAGTAGGTTCTTTTTTGACAATTTGGTAATCCTTGCGAAAGAAAAATTGTTCTAGCTGAACAAAATGCAAAAGATAAGATCATCACTTGATGGACAAGCAGCTGAAAAGGAAAATCATAGTTCAAGTGTTGTGTTATAATTCTCGTTGGAGTGATTACGCTAGTTAATTTTTCTTTTGACATAATTATGCTAATTAATATTAGGAAAAATTTACATCAATAATCCCAATTATGGACACTCTTCCAATATTAATCCCAACTAATGATTATTCCAGTATAATCCTAACTATATCAGTTGTCTTCCCAAATTGATCCATTACTCCGTTATAACCTCGTTTAATGTTAACTCGCTTATGTGGCGAAATCTAATTGATTTATTTTATTTTTTATTTTCTCTTTTAATTTGTTCACATCTCATTCTCTCTTTCCCTTCACACCTAGCAGCCACCATCTCTCTCTCTCCTCTGACCATTGATACAACCCATCTCATTCTCTCTTACTCTTACAAGGCTCCACCGCCATAGGACTCTTACTCTTACAAGGCTCCACCACCAGTTTGCGAATACAAAAATTCAAACAAAAACACAAAATCAATCACAAATGAGCTGAATAAAAACCAAATCAAATAGCAATTCAAAATCCTGTATCGAACATTCGAACCGAAAGCGCAAAACTACCTTTCGATTCAATTGATAAAGATCCCACTCATAAACCGACCCATCAATGCTAGACGAAAACAACCTCCCAGAAGGATTATCCTTCGAACTCGTGCGGCACCGAACAAGCGACGATATTCTCGGATTATCCTTCGAACTCGTGTTGTAGTGGTCAACGGTGATTAGGTGGTGGGTGGTGGATTATTAACTTAATTAAATAAATTAAGAAAAATTATAAAATTTACCGGTTTAGTAAGTCACTGGTCAACTGGGATCGTTTTGGGAAGATGCACCCCATAATTTGGATTATACAGGAATAACCCTTAGTTGGGATTAATATTGGAAGAGTGCCCATAATTGAGATCATTGATGTGAATTTTTCCTTAATATTATCCTAAAAGCATTCTTGCTTCAGATAAGGAACTTTAAAACACAAGCAACTTTAATAGCATTACTTTCAAATGTTTGATTAAAGTAATGTAACAATCTGCATTACCTCCTTCATCTAAATTATCACGGAGGAGTAAATTGAGACATAAACAAAACCGCATGCACCACTTCAAATATGGTTATTGTTAAATGCCCCACTTTAAATGTCACAAAAAATCAATGGTTCTTCTATGTTATATTTTTGTTTTCCTTCGGTTTCTCTATTTGTACACCCAACCTTTTTAAAATTCTTCATAACACCCTTAAAATTATAATGCACAATGTTCCTACTGTCACTTATACGTCATTAATTCCGTCTATTTTTCATAGTATCCTAGTTTCTTCATAAGTTGTCCAATTTATATGAGTTTTTTTTTTTGCAACTTACCCCATTTCCACTCTCTTTCACCACCGTACTCTCTCTTCTACCACAAACACCACAACCTTTCCACCACTACTGCACACAACCCCACCATCTCCATTACCACCACCGCACATCGCACATGCACCACATCAAACGACCCACATGGGTCTCAATTGGTCATGGCCCAAATATATTTTTGATACGTCTAAGAAGTGTTTTTGCTATGTTCCTATGTAAGAAAAAAGATTTTAAAAAAATTAGGAGTCTAGTGTGTCGCCAGAGGCCATGTATCCTCCTTCCAATATTCAAGTGACCAGTGTTGGGGATAAAAATGGTGCTTGTAGTCTTCAACGGGTAGCAAGAGTGTGGAGAGAGTTTGTAGTGGAGATGAGTGAGAGTGGGAAAGGGAATTATCTCACAAGTCACAACAACATCCATAGTAGACTCTATTCTTTTCAACTTATTTTAACTTATTTCAGTAAAAATAACTTCAAATAAGATAAAACAAGTTCAGATAAGATAATATAAGATCATATCATATCAGATAAGTCTAATAATACAAACATAATCAAGTTTAATAAGTTCAGATAAGATAAGATAAGTTGAAATAATATAAAGTAAGTTGAAATAATATATTATAAGCCCAAAATAAGATAAAGATAAGTTCAAATAATATATGATAAGTCCAAAATAAGTCAAAATGAATTGAATAGTAACTAATTCAAGTATTGCACCTGAGTTTACAATGAGTATGAGTAACCCAACAAGATCGAATTTTTACTCCATTTCGCTTCATTTATAATTGTTGGTTTGCTCAATGTATACCATTTAAAGCCAGTAATGAACAAAAATTATTATATTCATGGTACGCCCAGAAGTACCATAGAAATTGCGGCAATATCATCCAAAGTCGAGAAACACTTGAAAATTTTGAGGGACATTTAGCTGCTCTCTTATATATTAATACTTTTGTATCCGTTATAGTGCTACAGTGCAATGTGTTTAAAGACTTAAACCATAGTAAATTTTGAGTTAATTTTGGCTAAGAAAAGTTTTTAATTTGAGCCGCCATTTTTGTTTTTAAGTTTTGATTGCTGAAAAGATAATGTGAATATTTTGAATCTTCAAAGTTGCTAACTTTTTCCTCCATTTTCATTTGCTGGACCATAAATAATTTTGAAACAATTGTAAATAAATTAATTTGCCCCCCTTAGTAAGACAAGAAAGTGCAAAAGAATTTAATATGAATCACACCTTTGAGTGTTGGGCCAGTATTAAGGGCCCAGGTAAGAGACTGAGTACTGTGGCCCATGCAAATATCTATGATAGCATTCAAAGGGAATAACTTTCACATAAACGGTCACATATCGAAATGATTAATTAACCTCTAAGGTTCGCATTTCGCAACCTAATGAGTTTAGAAAGTGAAAGTAATAAAACAATATTGCATTTATTGAACCAGTTCTACACATAAAGATTCTGAACCTGACGGATTTTGTGTTGCATCCATATTATGTTACATATGGATTTTGTGTGCATTGAATTCAACATTGAAATCTTAATCGACTTTTTTTTTAGGGTTAATTGGGTTAGAAACAACACGACCTATAAATTCAAGTCGTACAGACCGAACACAAAGCCTTTGTGACGTGCGATCAGTAGCCATCTAACTTTAACTCGAGGTGCGAATGACAAGATAAATGTGATTGGAGGTCGGAGATTCCACGAAAATCTCAGAATCTAGAATTTTTGTTCTTTTCTTTTTTCCCTTTTATTCCCTCCTCTTTCGGTTCTCTCTCCTCCCCTAGCTACTTCAAAACCCTTACCGTATCTCCCCCCCTTGCTTCAAACCCCGCATCCTCTCTCCTCCTCCTCAGCCCGGGTGCGGTGGTGTAATATTTCACAAATCTCTCAACGCGAAAGAAGAGCAATCATCCTTATTGCAAATCTCACCGCAATCACACCCAACGGTGTCAAAATCAAATTGGGGATTGTAGGAGGGGCCGCAAAATTGGGGGAGGGAAATTGTGGGGGAGGCAAGAAGGTAGGAAATTTGATCTTGTCGTTTCCATACTAGCTACTTTTCGAGATCGAGATGAGTGAATATAAAATATTCAAGATTCTAGAACTCCGCGGAATCTCCGACCTCCGATCACATTTATGCTATGCATTGCACCTCGAGTTAAAGTTCGTGCTACGGACTGCACCCGTCAAAGGTTGTGCTGCTCAGTGCACTTGAGCTATAGTTCGTGTTGTTCTAGCCAATTAACCCTTTTTTTTATAAGTAAATCTTAATCGACTTTGTCTTGTGATTCCTCCGTAGAATGAATATCAATAGCTTTGGCTTTCTCGACATTGATCATTTTTATTAGTAGTAGGATGATAGTATATTCTCCATATATTTTCAATAGATTATATTGTGTTTGTATATAGTGATACTAGTCGTCTTATATGCACGCAATGCGCGTGAAAGCAAAAATAAAGCTAAATTGTGTTACATGTAACAACCTCAAATAATGTAAGAAAAATTGTTATAAGTTCATCTAAACAAAATATATCTATATTTAGCAAACATTTAAATAGTGCACCAATGTAATTTCAAAGTAACTAAATTAAGAGTGTTGGGTGTTTTTTTTAAAGGAAGTTTATAAAGTTAAGCTTGTATAACAGCACCAAAAATAATAGAAGGGAAGGGAGTTAGAAATAGTTTACCGTGATATTAGGGTATTGCTATTTTTTTTATTAAAAAAGGTTGATAATGTTGAGTTTGTGTTTTTAGGGTACTTTATTTTGTAACTTTACGTGGATATTTAATCCTCAAGAGCTCCTTTACATAATAGAGATACTTTCTCCGTTCTTCATTAATCACATACATATGGTTCGAGCACACATAGTTAAGTAAATGGAGAAAGTAAAAACATGAGGTCGTCAATACCATGTGAAACAGTAGATATATGTGAACGAAGAATTACTTACAATAAATATGTATAGATGTACTTATTGATTAATAGTAAACTTTCATAGAAATGAGATGGTGGTAACTAATAAAGGTTAGAGGAAGTTTTACATGTAACTAGATTTAGGAAAATATATTTACTAGGGATTCTAATCGTACTTGGTTTCCCAATTATTGTACTTCATACATGTATTGTTCCCAGTAGAGCTGTCATAAAATGACCAGATCTGAGAACCCGACTTGAACCTTTAATGACTTGTAACTAACTTACACCTGAAATTTTGGTAAACAAGTCACCTGTATGCTGTAACTTGACCTGTACCCGACCTGATAATAACTGACACCTGATTTTGACCCAGTACTCTATGACCTGAACCTGAACTGACATCCCCCTAAAAAAGTCCGATAATTAAAGTGATGCGACCTGACAACGATCTGAACCCGATTCGACACCTAACATGATTAGGACCTGAAAACAATTATAACTCGACGCAACCTGTTATTGTTCCAACCTGTTGCTACGTGTTACCTGATTTACCAGACCTGTTGCGACCCGGTACATGGTTTTACCTGACTTGTTGCTACATGTTACCCGACTCGTTGATTGTTGATAACTCGACTTGTCATTGACTTCACCACATAGTAATATAAATCATAAACTAACACTACTACAAAAAGGCATATAACTATATGAACTATTCAACCACTGATTTTCAAATTAAAGAAATCTTAAATAATGATACAAATTTGAACACTAGTAGAATAAAAACTTATTGCTGCGATCAAATTGTTGCGTTTGTAACCATACGCAGCAATAAACTGTGTGAAGGAACAAAAAAAATGTTTAGAAGAACCTATTGTGCATACGCAGCAATAAACTGTGTGAAGGAACAAAAAAATGTTTAGAAGAACCTATTGTGGAGGTTCTTAGAAGAAACCGCAACAATAGAATAAAATATTAATAATATTTTATTCTATTGCTGATGTTTCTTCTAAGAACCGCAACAATATCTCTACTTTTATTTCTTAAAAGGCGCTTAGGGTTTGTCCAACTTTATATCACAGTTTCAATGGCGCCGTTTCCACATTTCTTCGCTCATTCTCTCACTAAGTCGCCCCTTCTTCCCACCTTCAACCTATTCACTCCTTCAACTTCTTCAACTCTTGAGTCCTCCTCAAGCCTCCTCTCTCTTCGTCTCTAGTCTCCTTCACCTTCTCCTTCTCCTCTTCTCTCACTCTCAACCCGCTGGAAAGCGACGACAACAACCTCAAAGCGGCCTCTCAAAGCCTCCCCTCTCTTTGTCTCTAGTCTCCTTCACCTTCTCTCTCCTCTCTCCTCCTCACCAGCCTCGTTCTTCATCGCCAATCACCATCACACGAAGCCCAGAGCTCGTCGTTCGCCAATCACCAACTTAGCGGCCGGCGCTCGTCGCTCGAACACGTGAAGCGCGGCGCTGTCGCTCGACCGCAATAAATCTGGTGCTCATCGTTCGACCACACGAAGCCTGACCTCGTCGCTCGTCGCCAATGTTCAGGATTGTTAATGGCCATCGCTCGACTACTATTGTCGTATTTTCGTAGGTTTTTATTTTTTTCCAGCCTTGTTAATGGCCATTGAACTTATTTTCAGGATCTAAAAAGTTTCGAGATATTATTTTCATTTTTTTTTTTTTGTAGTTAGGTTTTGTTTTTATTTATCAAGATCTAATGTTAGGTTGGTGATATTTACTTTTTTGGATTTTTTTCGTTTTTATATTTTAGAATCAATATAATGTTAGGGTTTCTCATTTTTGAATTTTTTGTATCTATTGAATATTTTTGTATCTTTTACGTTTTGTATAAGCACAAAGCTTCTTTGTCATGAATTCCAATTTTTTTGTTTTTATTTTCTTCTTACATTTCCACTTTGATGGCAAAGTGTGGAAAATAATATTTTTTTTATTTGTACCTGGACCTATTGCTGCTGTTTTAGGTTATAACCGCAGCAATAGCTCAGCCTATTGTTGCGGTTTCCTCCTAAAACCGCAACAATAGACCTATTTTTTTTATTAAAAAAAACCTATTGTTGCGGTTTCGGGAGGAAACCGCGGCAATAGGGTGAGATATGCGGATTTCAGCAATAGGGTGAGCTATTGCTGCGGTTAAAAGCCGCAGCAATAGAATTACTTATTGCTGCGCGACTAAATCTGCAGCAATACCCTACTTAGTGACCGCCGTAATTTGATATTATTCTACTATTGGAAACAGCACCACACAAGTTTCATGACCCGTTTGGTAATCGGAGCGACCCAAAAGTGACGGAAACCAAGTATGGCACAACCCAATTATAACACAACCCGATAACTACCGACCTGAATTTGGCTCGAACATGACCCAAACCGCTATTGTCCTGACACGATAAATATCCTACCCACGCATGACCTGAACCTGAAAGCACCCGCTGCAAACCTGCAATGAACCCGATCCTAGACTACATGACCACGAAAGATGATCTGCCCCGAAATTGACCGTGCCGAACCCGACTAAACCTTGAAAGAAGAAACAAACCGAGGCAAACCTGACCGAATTACGACCGTTCCCGACTTGTTTGATTTAATAACCTAACACGACCTGACCGAACATGAACTGAAACCTAAGATGATCCAACCTGAACCCTACTCGAGTAAATGAATTAACAGCTCTAGTTCCCAACTTTAGTAATATAGAACTTTCTATTGTATGGTTCAAATTATCGTTATTAATGTGAAATATTGTGAAAGTTGAGGCTCTTAGAGTACCCTTAGCTTTATAAAAGTGAAAACTTTGGCTACATTAACAAATAGGTTTTTCTAGTTTATGCACTAAATATATAGATTTAGCTATTTGTTTTTACATTTGCTCAACAAAACTGATATATATGACATACTCCCTCCGTTTTCTTTTGTTGTTCTTGTATTCCCCATTGGGAAATTTTAATATTTTGTTCCTATTTTGAATTTTCCCATACATAGTTTAATTTTAAGACTTAAATTCTTCATTGGTTTTAAGATGCAATAATTGTATTTACACTATTGAGTAGTTATTTTTTTACTCTTTTATCCCTCAAACTTTTGTCTCATGAGTTGCCTAACATAGATTAGCTCAAAGGACTAAAATCTTTATTTTTTATTGACTTAATTTTATTAAAAATAGTAGAATCTTGTCCATTTTTTAAGTTGCATTTGTTTCTTCCCTAATTCCAAATAGAAACAACAAAAGAGAAAATGAAGGGAGTAGTCAATTAAGGATATACTATTTCATAATTGATATCTAAGGAGATAGGGAGTAAGATGAAGTTATCATATATGGAATTATAATAATGAGTTTATCAGTTTTATTCAGCAAAGATAAAAACAAAGAGCTAAATTACCTATAAACTACTTAATGCATAGGTTAGAAAACCCCTTTTTATAATTTACATATAATAAAATCTCATCATGTGAGATTATGTTAGGGTGTGCGTGTGTGTGTAATCAAATTTCTATAATTTTTTTTACTAATGCATGATTAAAGATATAAATTTTAAAAAGTATACATTGAGAACTGTAAAAGTCAAATCATGAAAAGCAAAAAAGGTTGACAAGAGATAGTTTTGAAGATTTTAAAATTTAAATTAATATGGCGATTTAAACCATTTAAAATTCATAAATAGAATATAATTCGAATCAATATCAGATCAAACACCAATTGACAACTAATGTATATTTCATGCCATAAAAAGTGTCACACTTGTTTCAAATATATGTCTCATCAAAATTCAGATTTCTGTATATTCTAAGCAAAATTTCCACTCTATCCCTACATCTCACACTAGAACTACTCCAAATAAAAAATAACAAATGTTGAGCAAAAACTATGCTACTTGAAAAGGAGACTTTTAAAGAGTAAAAACAGCGTAAAACTATTGTATTTACATCAAAATTCATTGTATTATGCACTATAAATATATATATTAATAAATAGTATTTCCTCTATTTTTTATAATTAAGAGATTTTATTACCAAGAATTAAGAAAAGTACCTAAGTTACAAGCACACAAGCAAAGAAACAAACAGAAGCAACACTAATTTACAAGGCATACCAATCTTCCGAAGATAGTCACAACTAACCAGTCTGTCTAGAATAGTGAGCCAAGTGATGAAAATACATTTTAGGGGAGAAGGATTGTCGTTGCACGTAATTTTCTTTCAATTCACCTTCTCTAAAGTATATTTGAGCAACATATACATCTTTTTGATGGAGAACACAGAGTTGTGCAGCAAACTAACAGCCTCATTGACTTGTTCAAACCAATCAACAATACCTAGAATCTTCCTTACAATCCAAGAAGCTTGGTGTGGCACCTCTAGGAGAGTAAGGTTTCTATTTCTGATATAATACCCATGAATCCATTTCACCCAAAGTTTATCCTTCTTTTGAGCAAGATTCCACATAAGCTTGCAAATGGAAGCCTGGTTCCACGACTTAATACAAGTAATATTCCAACCACCAACGGATTTAGGTAAACAAAGAGTGTCCCAAGCAACTAATGCTCTTCTTGTTGCAAATAACAGTAAATAAACTTACATTACTGAGGATGTAAAGAGATCGTTGCGACGTGGGAAAACCACTATCCTAAAAACGATTTCGCGTTACCCCGGTGCAAGTAGTACCACCGCGATCGCCCTCCAGGTTTAGCACAACACCGTAGTTTGTGTGCACTCACAAGCCACGGTTGGAGATCAGAACTTTGCCCATTAATCAGAGAGAAAAAGTTTAGATAGTGTTTAGGTTTTTCTGTGTGTTTTCTGTTGAACGAATGAAACGGATTTATAGAATCATTAAGGCAAGGAAAAAACGGAAGGCTAAAAATAAGGGAAGAAATCAGGCGAAAATCTTGGATGTAACAGCTAGGAATCACGCTAATAACGGCAAGACGAGATTCTTGCAATTTGCGACAAATCGAAAAAGCTTGGGGTCCAAAAAGGACCACAAACCACCCCCACGCCGCGCTCTCCCCAAGCCCGAGCCCGGCCCGGTCGATGCACGCGTGTGGTTACCGATCCTTCTAGCCCATCACCAAACAAGATGTTCTAATGCACTTTACTATATAAACAAAGAAAACACTTGCTATTTCTTCCATGTGGGACAACAGTTATTTCATGCTTTTTCCACTCTCTTACTTTGATGGTTATTTTTCTTTGAGCTATTGTTGAACTTCCAACAATCCCCCACAGGTTCAACATATGAGAAAAGAAAAGAAGAATGATTTGGGCAACAACAAAACAATTGCATTAGTGTTAATGTCTTGTGACTTGAATTAACACTTAGTGATATTAAGTTAAGATCCTTTCCCATTAAGTGACCTTAGTCTTAAACTTAGTGGGGAGTAAGAGACCCATCACTCAAAACACGCAATTATTCATGTAAAAAGTTATGATACTCCGTGAATAACAATGACGCTATATACTGGTCATACGTCCAATACCTGGATTCTCATAAGTGTTCTAGATAATCGACCCAAACAATTCTCATAGGAAGTCGTCACACTTCCACACCTAAGTAGGTGAATCCCATCAAGTGTGAGCTACATCACACCACAAAACATATGGATATGGGTTAATTAAGAGCCTTTTGCTCATTCTCATTCTCAATGTAGCAAGCACTTATACAATAAACATCTAGGGACGGAAAAATAAATTTTAGTGCTTCTGAATTATTACATAATGTTCCCCTTTGAACTCGAAGTGATCGAGTAGGAGTTCATTACTTACAATTCAATCAATGGGTCTCAAGCCCATCCCTTTCAATGTTTGCAAAACTAGTTTTCTACATAGGCCCTTCGTAAGCAGATCCTCGGTGTTCTTTTCTGACTTTACATAGTCCAATGATATCACTCCATTTGACAGAAGGTCCTTAGCTGCCTTGTGTCTCAGACGAATATGTCTTTTCTTTCCATTGTAGGCATGGTTGTTTGCAACAGCAATAGCATCTTGCGAATGACAATGCATAACAACTGAAGGAGCTAGCTTCCCCCACAGTGGAATATCTGCAAGTAACTTTCTCAACCATTCTGCTTCATGACCTACCAATTCAAGAGCAATAAATTCATATTCCATAGTTGACATAGCAGTACAAGATTGCTTACAGGATTTCCAAGATACAACCCCACCACCTACTATAAAAACATAGCCACTAGTGGAGTTGATTTCATCATTACCAGATACCCAGTTGGCATCACAAAAACCTTCCAAAACAGGTTGAAAGTTAGAGAAGTGTAGACCCAATCCATGATACCTTTAAGGTACCTAAGCAATCGTCGAAGAGCATCCCAATGATCTTTGTCGGGGTTATGAGTGTATCTGCTTAGTCTACTTACCGAATAAGCAATATCAGGTCTTGTGTAGTTCACAAGAAACATAACACTTCCAATAACTTTCGCATACTCGGATTGACGTATTGGATCACCCTTATTATTCACTAAATGAAAACATGGGTCATAGGGGGTTCTGACTGGATCAACATCAAAAGAATCAAACTTTTTAAGAAGTTTTTCTACATAGTGAGACTGATTTAAACAAATACCACTTGGAGTTCTTTTATTTTAACTCCCAAAATAACATCATCCTCATCCATGTCTTTCATTCTAAACTTTGAACTCAAGAAATTCTTTATTTCATTGACACGATCCAAGTCAGTACCAAAAATTAGCATATCGTCCACACAAAAACAAATGATAACACATCCATAAGCATCATGCTTAGAATATATAAACACAAGAGTCACCTTCATTCATATGAAAACCATTACTTACCACGGTTTTGTCAAATTTATCATGCCATTGTTTCGGGGATTGCTCAAGTCCATACAATGACTTGACTAATTTACAAACTTTATTTTCTTTACCAAGAACTGAAAACCCTTCAGGTTGAGTCATGTATATCTCTTCCTCCAATCTTCATTCAAAAATGCAGTTTTCACATCCATTTGATGCACAATAAGATTATGAAAGCAAGCAAGAGCTATTAGAGTTCTAATTGTTGCAATTTTGGTGACAGGGGAATAAGTATCAAAATAATCTATTCCATGTTTTTTAGTAAAGCCCCTGACAACAATTCTACCTTATACTTCTTAATGGATCCATCAGGTTTCAACTTTTTCTTAAAGATTCACTTACAAGTAATGGGCTTACAACCTCTAGGCAAATCAGTCAATTCCCAAGCATTATTACTTAGGATTGAATAAAGTTCATTATTGATAGTCTCTTTCCAAAATACTGCATCAATGGACCTCATTGCCTCATCATAAGTTTTAAATTCATCTTCGAAAATGAAAACAGAGACAAAATCACAGTCAATCAAATAAGGTTCAGTCAAGAAAGCAGTAATAAAATCAGATCCAAAACTGTTTTCTTTTCGAGCCTTTTTGCTTCTCCTTAGCTTAGGATCTGAAACATGATTATCTGAAGAAGGAGAAACACATAAGTTAGGTGCAGAGCTAGAAGATGGCAATTCAATACTAATACAAGAGGATTTCATAGGGAAAATATGTTCAAAGAACTCTGCATCTCTTGATGCAATAATGTTACCACCTGCATAAGAATTGTTAGCACCTTTAACAAGGATATGAAAAGCAGCACTTTGATAAGCATATCCAATATAAAAAAAATCAACTATTTTTGGACCTATCTTATCTCTCTTGAAGCTAGGAACCCCAACCTTCGCTAAACACCCCCCACACTTTTAGGTATTTCAGGTTGGGTGCTCTTCCCTTCCACAACTCATAAGGGGTTTTGTCTAGTTTCTTGTGAGGTACTCGGTGCAGAACGTATAGCTTCCCCCCACATAGTATCAGGAAGTCCAGAACTAATAAGCATGGCATTCATCATGTTCTTAAGAGTCCAATTATTTCATTCAGTAATCCTATTTTGTTCTGGGGTATAAGGGGCAGTCATTTCATGGATTATACCATTCTATTCACAAAAGGTCTTAAGAGAGTTAGGATCATATTCTCCACCCCTATCACTCCTAAGTCTCTTGATCTTTTGATCTAGCTGATTTTCTACCTCGGCCTTGTATTTGAGGAACATTTCCTCTGCTTCATCCTTTGACATAAGAAGATAAATCATAGTAAAACGAGAACAATCATCAACAAAAGTAATGTAATACCTTTTACCACCCCTGCTCTCATGATTTTTAAAGTCCCACATATCACTATGAATAAGCTCTAGTACTTCAGTATATCTATCTATTGGTTTGAATGGCTTCCTTGTAAATTTGGCTTCAACACATACTTCGCATTTTGAAAATTCAGTTTTAGAGAAGTCTGGAATCAAATTTAAGTGTTTAAGCCTTTTAATAGAAGCAACATTAACATGACCCAACCTTGCATGCCATAAATCAATAGACTCAACAATATAAGCAGAAGAAGTACTAGCCATTATATTCATTGTTTCAACATAAGCATCAAGAATAAAAAGCCCCCCATTACAAAAACCCTTCCCTACAAATTCCCCATTGCGAGTATGTACAAGCCTATCAAAATCAAAGGAAAGTTTGAAACCAGCCTTCATAAGCAAACTACCATAAATTAAATTACTACGCATTTCTGGAACATTTAAAACATTAGTAAGAGTAAGAAGCTTTCCAGAACTAAGTTTTAGAATTATCTTCCTTTTCCCTTGAACACTTGCAGAAGCTGAGTTTCCCATGAACACATTCTCACCATCAGTTTTGTCGTAACTTGAAAACATGTTCTGGTTGGTGCAAATGTGTCTGGTTGCTCCAGTATCAACGATCCATTCAGTAACATTACCTACCAGATTTGCCTCTGACACAACAGCTACAATGTTATCAACGGCTTCACCAATGTTAGCTTGGTTCTGTCCAGCTTTCTTCTTACTTCTGCAATCTCTGGCTCTATGACCTGGCTTACCACTATTATGACACTTTCCCCTTAATTTGTATTTCTGTACTCCTCCTTGGGGTTTGAAGTCCTTTTTAAAAGTCTTACCAGAATGGTTTAATGTCTTAGGTTCAACCAGATTAGCCTTAAAATAACCACCAAAGATATTGGACCCTTTATCCTTAATACAATTTTCCTCCATAATTTTCAGGTGATCTGTGAGCTCCTCTAAGATTAGGTTTGTCTTCTTATGCATTAACTGGTTACGAAAGTCTTTCCAAGATGGAGGCAGAATTTCAATCAACACAATAGCAAGGGTAATATTTGTAGGCGTGTTTTTATTCGCCTAGGCTGGATGAGCGCGTATTTGACTACCTCATTGTAAAGGTTTTATTGAAAATGTTTTTGAAGTCTCCAACAAGTCTTTAAAGGAAGACTCATAAACCTAATTGGATATAGGGAAATTTTAGGGACAACTTAGGGACTTATCCAATGTAGATTTCCCCGTCATGACTCCATTAATGGTCAATAAACCATAGATTCAGTTCGGGGGTGAGGGTACGAATAAGATTAGGAATCAAATTCTCCCATTGATGGCCTCTACTTAATATCGATTCATGTCATATTTTATGTAATTAAATAACCAAGCAACGTTTTAATGCAATGTATAATTAATCTATGTTGGTTCGTTAAACAAACAAGAGACTAATTTTGGTGACATGTTATTATGCAATCAAATTACAAGAACCTAACAGGTTGTCCAAATTATCTGAATTTAATGTTAGAACAGTTCTTTAGGTCTTTGATTAACAATAATAAACATGTGAGGTGATGAAAGCGTTAAACATGTTATCATGCATAAGAATAATAATATAAAAAAGATATATAAATAAAAAGAATAGAGATTAGGGAAGAATGTACAGTATAGCGTTAATTTTTTGAAGATCTACATCATGATAAGTAGATTGTTTCTAAACAAGAATTAAATTGGAATAATCCTCAGGAATTATACCCTTGTCGCCTGGGTCTTATGCAACGATCTTCAGGATGAGCAATGTTGAAGCTTGAAATAAGAAATTCGAAGGTATGAATGTATTTAAATATGAGTTTCAGTGGTCGAATATGAGTTTGAGTATGGGAGAGTATGTGTAGAAGTCGTAGGAAAGCATTGTGAAAAGTCGTTCGAAGAAACGAGCTATTTATAGGCAAAGAAAACCGAAAATGAATTGAAAAGATAAAATAAAACTCTGCGCTTGGCGCACAACTTTGCGCTTGGCGCACAACTTTGCGCCAGATGCACATCTGAGCACCAGACGCACAGTTGTGTGCCACGCGCACTTGCTTTCTGGCCGATTTTTGGTTGTTTTAAGATTCTTCTTTGTCCTTTGATAAAATCTATCCTTTGAAATTCGAAATCAGCTACTTTAGGAATAAAACTCTGATTTTCTAAATATCCTTTAGAATTATTTATCGGGAATAATTAATATTAAAATATTAAAAATATAATTAATTATCAGGAATAATTAATCAAACCTTTAAAATTGGGCTTGGATTTAATAAATATACTTTATATTTTCGAAATACTTTCGGACTTATTTTGTTCGATTGCTCTTCCTTTGGACCGGACCAATTAGGACGACGGTATGTTTCATCATTTGGTACTGAATGGGGAGAGACAATTTTGTGTCAACAATATCACAAATACAGTACAAGGTCCCTCGCCAGCCATAGCAATACAGATATTCTCATAGTCATGCATTTGGTCAATTATAGGTTTTTCATACTCAACTTGAAAACCTAACCACTTGCTAACACAATAACGTTTTGTTCCAAAATCATCTAACTGCTGAATTAACGTTTTAATGATTATTAAGGTCATGTTTTGAGAATTAAATAAGTATACGGTTACCACTAATAGTAAAAAAATTAGTTTGCCATTGAAAATAAGCCAAAGTTAGGGATTACTAATGAGAATTTCCCAAAATAAAAAGGAAAAATTGACAAGAATAAGTTAACCTTTGGGGTGTCTTCTTAAAACAAGTCATACTTTGGATTAACTAACGATAAGCCAAGATTAAACCCACTTAAACTTTCGTTAAGTTGTTTCTTGGTAATCGGTGCTAACAATTAATAATTAACTTGTTGACTTTTTAAAAACTGTCCCCCCCTTTTCCTCTTCCCACCCATTTTCTCTCTCTTCTCCTCTAAAACCCTTCGCATTAACTCCAAACCTAACTACTGCACTTCATTTACACCACCT
This sequence comes from Beta corolliflora, assembly GCA_947648045.1. Lineage (NCBI taxonomy): Eukaryota > Viridiplantae > Streptophyta > Magnoliopsida > Caryophyllales > Amaranthaceae > Beta > Beta corolliflora. The sequence goes on along the minus strand of CANSZD010003743.1, from coordinate 98,543 downwards.
TCATAAGTTGGGTAGCTGACGCCATTGAGTGAGGAATGCAAAAGCGTGTTTGAAGTGCTTCGTTTAGGTATGTCTTCTAACACTTCTTTGATTTTGCACCTGTTAATTATGGAAATTCTGAACTTTAATTTAGTTGTTTGAGTAAAAATTGGAACCAAAGGGGTTTACTTATGCTAATTATGCTGGTAAAAATAGGATGCTGATGAGGTAAATTATAATTATGGGGGTGGATATTGATTTTCAGGGTAATTTCAGTCATATGAATGTGCATAATTTGTGCCTAAATCTTGTGTTTAATTTCTATGGGTAGGGTTTTTGCTTGCTTAAAAATTAAATCTTTGATAATTCTTGTTAGGTAACAATGGTGCCCAGTATATTTGACAAAGCTATAGTGAGGTACTTGCATGGAAGGAAGTTTAATGTTGTTGAAACTGGGGAGATGATTTATTTAGGGGGTGAAGGAAGAACTTATGAAATTGACCCTGATGAATTGTGTTACTAGGATATTTGGATTTAGCAAAGAAATGTGGTAACTATGCCACATCGAGTGGGGTCTATTTTATGCTTCCATGAATGACCTTGTTGGAGGGCTTAAGAAAGGTAGTTGATGATAGTGTTGTTCATGAAATGAGAGAGTTGGCTATGAACAATAGGTTGTTAGACTTGTATGTGTTGCATGAAGAAACTGATTTGAACTTGAGAGTTACACCTGAAGCACAAGTAATCACAAAAACCCAATTTTATAGACCACCTAATTAAACTAACACCAAAGAGCCCCACAAAAAACTAAGAACAATTATGCCACATCAGCACCAGCATTGGATGCTACCGCCACATCATCAAAAGCATTAGATGCTCACAGCTCACCAAGCACATTGGAAATTCATCCTGCTTTGACTCCTTCTTTTTTGACCCAGCCAACTCCCTCCACAGTTTCTGCAAACCCTAACAGCCTTCTAAGTACCTCTCATAACACCCTCTCACAAAACCCACACACTGATGATGGTATTGGAGATGAATTTTTGAACAACTTTGAATAGACTGATCCTATAAGCCATATTCTCCTAAGGTACAATGACCTAATACATGAGAGTAGTGAAGATTCAGACGATCCACTGTACAAGCCTGATGGGTTGGATAGGGGTGGAAATGATGATGGATTTGATGATGATATAGAGCTTGAAGATTTAGATGAAGAGTTTGAGGAGGGTGGGGATGAACCTGAGGAGTTAGACAATGAAGATTTACAGTTGGATGAGTTATACAATACTTATGAAGAATATCAAATTGCAAGGGAGAGAGTGAAAACATGCACATCCAGTTGATTGAGGTTGCTCAACAAACTCTAAAGGGAAAGGATACTACACTACTTAATCAACTCGCAACAACAAAACAAAGAACGGGGGATGCGGAGTTATGAAAGTGAATACTATGCAAGTGAAGATGATATCCATACTCCACCAGACAGTGGTGACGAATGTGAGGATGGTAGGAGACCAAGTAGTGGGTTGTTAGTAGGTCCAGAGACTAATTTTGAGAAGTTTGAGTGGAAAGTAGGGCAAAGGTTTGCAAATAGGGAAGATTTCAAGCAAGTTGTGGCCAAGTATGCAATCATGCAGGGGAAGAATGTGTATGTGGTGGTGAGCAACAAGTATAGGAGACACGAACTTGGTGTGAGATGTGTGAAAGGTTGTCCTTTCTATCTGTACTCTTCTTGGCATTCTCAAAAGGCAACTTTCATGGTGAAGAAGGTCAATAGTCTGCATAAGTGCCATAGGAACATGAAAAGAAATAGGCAGCTTAAATCTACTTGGGTTGCAAAGGAAATGTTGGATGTGTTCAAGGCTAGACCTTACTACCTAGCCAAGGACATCATAGAAACAATCAAGAGGGCATATAAGGTGTTAGTCAAGAGAGACTTTGCTTACAAAGTGAATTATTATGCTCATAGGTTTTTACATGGTTCCATGAAGAACCATTACAATAAGTTAGGGAGATATCTGGCTGCAGTGAAGGCTTCAAGCCCTCAAACTATTTTGGATCTGGTGGTTAACACAACTAAACATGCAAGCCCTCCCATTTTTCAGAGGTTATTTATTTGTTTTGATGGATTACTGAGAGGTGGAAAGATGGGTGCAGGAGAATAATTTGTGTAGATGCTGCATTTTTTAAAACCTTTTTAGGGGGTCAGATTCTATCAGCTATTGGAAGAGATGCTAATGAACAGATGTTTCCATTAGCATGGGCTGCAGTTGAGGAGAAAATATCATGTCATGGGAGTGGTTTTTCACTCATCTTCAGTCAGCTCTTCAGCTTGGTGATGGTAGTGGATTTACTATTGTTTGTGATGATCATAAGGTTAGTTTCACTCTTATTTTGTTTAGCTCATTGACTATTTTTAGTTTATTGTTTAGTTAAATGCTTAGTTATGTTAATTGATGCTTAGTTGTGCTAATTTCTTAGTTCAATGCTTACTTATTGTTAGTTAATTGCTTACAAATGTTTCTGCCATATTGTTAGTTCAATGCTTAGTTATGTTAATTGCTTAGTTATGTTAATTTGTTCAGTTCAATGCTTACTTATAGTCAGCTTAAGCCTCACTTGTTGTTGTCGCTTTTTCATTGTGAAGACCATATTGTATATTGTGGCCACTGTTTTGCCTAAAGCATAACATAGGCATTGTGCACGCCATTTTTTTTCCTCACTGGCACAAATCATACAAGGGAGATGAGATGAAGAAACAATTGTGGAAGATAGCCAAGTCTTAGAATATGACTGACTATAATGATGCCATGGATGAGCTCACAAATATCAATCCCGATGCTACCCTTGATTTCAAAGCTTATAATCCAAAATGTTTCACGGGGCCTTCATGGATTCCACAATAAGGTCCGATGCAATTACAAACAATATGGCGAAACATTTAATGGGTACATAATCAATGCTAGGAATAAGAATTTGATTTTTATGATGGAGGATATAAGGGTGGCATAATGCGAGGGTTGTTACAAAGAGACAAGAGGTGTAAAAGCATACCTCGACATTGGCCCTAGGATTCGGGCTATCTTAGAAAAGGAGAAGGCTAATGCAATATATTGTGATATCATCCCTTCCTAAGATAATATTCTAATATCAAGCACAACTTAGATCAGCTCAATGTTGACTTAGGAAATAGGACTTGCACCTATAGGAAATGGGATATGTTGGGTGTTCCCGCCGTCATGCAACATCATGTATTTACTCCCTCCGTCCCCGAAAGATCCGAACACTTATTGGGACACATATTTTAAGGTGATAAGTTGTAGTCCCGGTTATCAAATGTTATTTTGTTTAAAAAGTAGATGTGATAGGAGTTCGTGGGGTATATTTTATCAGAGGAGAGAGAAAGTTGGGTAACTTTTTTTTTTGATAAAAGGTAAAGTGTGGGCTAAAGGAGTATAAAAGAAATAATATATTAATAGTGGGACCATATCAAAAATGGAAGTGTTCAAACTAATTTGGGACAAACCTAAAAGGAAAGTGTTCGGACTATTACGGGACGGAGGGAATATTTCCGAGAATAGAGCGGTAAAAGCATTTATGGATGCATGGTATAGGAGGGAAGCATATTTGCAGGCCTATGCATGTTCCATACCACCTTGTGAGGGGAGAGAAACATTGGGCAAGGGTAGAATACAAGTTACACCCCCCTCCAATTAAAGTAGGACCTGGTAGGCCTAGAAAAAATAGGATCAAAGATCCGTTTGAGGATAAAAAAAACCAAGAACACTAATAAGACATGGCATGGAAATGACATGTAGCCTATGCAGGGATAAGAGGCACAACAAAAGAGGTTGTCCACAAAAGGGAACTACTGTTCCACCTGAACCTCAGCCTAATTAAGAAGGCTACGGCAAGGCCTATGAAAGATGCTACACAACCTAACCGATTAGACACACCAACACTAACATTAGCTAGCCACCACTAAACATCCGCTCAACCCACTCAGGTTGGCAGGGGTGGGAGGATAATTTTGGGTGGGGTAGGAGCAAGGGGCGAGGCACAAGAAGAGGGAATGGATCAGCAACTGGAAGGGCAACTGGTAGGGGTGGTTCAGATGGTGGAAGAACACCTGGTAGAGGTGGTGGAAATGGTAGAGGAAGGAGTAAGGATAGGAGCAGTAATCAGGTATGCCTAATTCCAAAAAAATGTTTACATCTCATTTTTAAGTTTGCATAAATACTAACAAGTTTATTCTTTGTGTACACATGTGTCTATTGGACTTGGTGTATACTTTGGAAATGATGGAACTCCCATGACCAATGTATGTACACCTGTGAAGGCTTAGTTTTTTGTCTCACTTTGTGTGTTTATCAAATGGAAGTCTCATCTGTGTAGCTTGTATGATTGCGGTTACACGGTAGATCTAGGGGCCCAAGGATACTTACTCCATGCACACAAGCAAGCATCAAGTGTTGTGCATCCAAGTCGGTAGCAATATGTATTCAAGCCGACATAGAGGACCCGTGTATTTTGCACCTCATTCGAGAGTCTTAAACATGAGTTCGTTTTTGTGAAGTTGCATTGATTGCAATCAAGTTTGTATAAGTTAATGTAAACTCATTAGTGTTAGGAACTAGGAACAATTCCAATGCTTCATGTATTTTGGATCAACATTATCACCTTTATTGAATGGTTCAATGTCATGTTACTTGTTCTTTGAGCTACAAATGGTTCAATACATTTTGGAACAACATAATTCAAGCCTCCAAATATTGTTCATATTACTGCCATCACCAAAACAACAGAGAAATGCAATCAACTGCATATCCCAATACACAATATTCAATACAGTTAAGACATAATCATTCAAACAACTTAAGTCAACTACTTAAGCCAATACATAATTGCGAAGACAAACTAAGATATAAATCGAGCAAATAACAAGTTCTTCTCATTTGTTGAAGACTTTGTGAACTCGGTCGCATTTGGCGAGCTCATTCCTCAATTCCCGCACATCTTCTTCTAAATCCCCTTTCTTCATTTGCGGCTTCCCGATTTTCTCTTCTTTATTCTTTTGCAAAGACTGCATCCCACATATGGTAGTGTCATTCTCTACCGCATTGAAACTAAAGGTATTCTAGGGCATTACTCCCAATTAATTAAACTTAAACGTTTCACACTTTGTTTCCTACAAATCATTATCACAAAAACCTTTATCACATTATCCAATGAATTTTGAATTTAGGAATTTAAAAGATTTAAAAAACAAAGGGTCTTACAGGCCACAGAAGACATCCATAAAACTTTGAACCAACGTTTGGACCATTCTTCACAGTTCTCACAACCGCTTCATTCCCACACTTACACTTCACTTTAGGACGGGAAACCTTCTATGAATTTGCAGAACAACCAGATCCATATGAGCATTGTTTCCTTCCAGACATGATTATTTTTCAAAAAAAAAAATGAAGTTCTAAAGCACAACAACAAAGTCGAAGAATGGAAAGGAAAAGAGGTTAGAGAAGGGAGGGTTATACTTGGCTTTTAATAGGCAAAGAAAGGTACAAAAAAAAAGAAAATAAAATGGAGCAACGGTCATTACCACGTCGACATATTTACCCCGCTAATACCTATCATGCAGGTTACATTTATTTCCAACTTAACAAAATTTTAAGTGGGTTTAATCTTGGCTTATCGTTAGTGTATCCAAAGTATGACTTATTTTAAGAAGACGCCCCAAAGGTTAACTTATTCTTGTCAATTTTTTCAAATAAAAATAGTAATGATATAATTTTTTGTAAGTCCAACTAAACTGTAATGATATTGCTTATCATAATTATATGTGATTATTTAATCACTTCCATCCAAGAAAAATGTTTCATAACCACGTTTTTTGCTTATGTAAAATAAAACAAAAAAAAAATATAACTTAATCCTCAAATTAAATTTAGAACTTAAAATGGTGCTCCAAGAAATTTCGAGAATCCTTTTAGAAATTTAGAACTTAAAATGATTATTAAATCACTTCCAAGTTAATTTCAAGAAAGGGGAATTTCCAATGGTAACCTCCAACTTTTTTAGTTTCCTATTGGTGACCCTGAATATTTTAATCATAAAAAATAACCCTCAAATATTGTCCTAATATCAAACGTGATAACGTGACATTATGAAGCAAAAAATCGTTAACCCTTTGACTTTTAGTTAGATATAATGCATCAGTTTGCGTTCCTAAAAATTGCCTCAATTTACGTGCCAAAAAATTGCTCGGTTAATATTTTGAAGGTCATTTTAGCCCTTAAGGACCAAATTTGGGATCGAAATTGGCAAAAAGCGACCAGAACTACCTCAGTTTGCGTACTAGAAAATGCCTCGGTTTGCGTTTTGGGGGAAAATTGCTCGGTTAAGGTTTTGGAGGTCATTTTGGTCCTTAAGGTTCAAATTTGTGGTCGAAATCAGCAAAAAAAACAAGAAATGCCTCGTTTTAGGTGTTTAGAAAGTATCTCGGTTTTGAAAATAATTAATAAGAACATAACAGACTCGGACATTTCCCCCTCAAAGCAATTTTTTAGAAAAAAAAAGGTGGTTTAGAAAGATTTTTTAGTCACTTAATAAAGTATAAAAAATTTACTTAGGTGATCTTGCATGATAGGATATAGTAGTTTTAAGGTTGCTTGGAAAATACTCCTACGACCTCTTTATGACTTGGTTCACAACAACAAAAAAAAGCCTGGTTCAACTGTACGAGCATGTATGTTTTTTTTTTTTTTTTTGTTATGGAAGCAAAGAAAGCTGAGTGTCAAAAGTCGTACAGCAGCTAGTCACGATTTTGCTCTTTTTTTCCTAGTGTTGCGGTTAATCCATTTGTTTTCAGCTTTTGATGTATCAGGTGGTAATAACAAGAACATTATACTGCATTCAAAAATCCTATATTATACTTCCTGTGTTTATCTGCTTTTAATTGTGAATCAGCTAGTCACTACTGACTAAGCACAACTCATTAATTGATTATAAGATAATGCAAGAAAATTGTGTCCTGGAAGCTAAATGAAATCGGTTACAAGATAGTATACCCAAAATATTATTGATGGAAATACAGTTGAACCAATTTACACTTACTAGCTCCTCAATTGAGTCATCTTTGATAAGTAATCGTTTGAGACTTTTTGGATAGCAAATTAGGTCTATCAGTTATAGACTTATGATGATTAGCTAATGAAATGGCTATCGTGGAGTTGCTCAAAAACCTATAATCTCTATTATACTCCCTCCGTTTCAAAATAGTTGCACCATTTGGCATTTGATCTCCATTCATCAATCAACTTTAACAAGCTTTCTCTCACCATTATATAAGAAAACACTAGTCAAGTGAGATCTTGTTAAATTCGCCTCTTAATATGAGGATTTCAAATATCAACTTTTTATAATATACAATTAGAGATATTCACGTTTAAAAAAACGTCTTGGCAAACGTGAAAAGGCAAATGGTGCAACTATTTTGAAATGGAGGAAGTATAAGGCAAGGGATGAGGTATGGTGTGTCCCTTTTGAAATGTAGAATACCCTTTAATAATTTAAAACAACGTTTTCTTTTTATAAAAAATTAAAAATGAGAATGAATGCAACTTGCCATATGAAATAAGTCAAAATGGAATACACAATCAACATTAATAACTTGACAAAATAGATTGACACAATCAATTCACGAAATTAATTAGAATCTTCAATCCAAAAAAATTAGCGATATATCCTAACAACATAATACTTTGTATTTACAAAGTTCAAACAATATGGTTTATTAACATTTACAATCGTTAAAGAACTATACTAAAGTCGTCGACAAGGAATTATTAAATCATCGACCAAATTTTTCGGACGGTATTGAACACTTAAAAATCGGTCACCTTTAATTTAAAAAGATAGTAATGTACATCTATAAAAGAACCTCAATAATTTACATCACTACCAAAATAATTTTAGATTAAAAAAATATGTTCATTTGTACATATAGCTACATAAGGTTGTTGACGCACGCATCACGTGCATATACGACTAGTTATTAGTTAATTAATGCCTAAGGATATACTTAGAAAAATGTGTTTAAATCTTAATCTGTCTAAGAGATATTAGTGATATAAGAAAAACATTCATTCGTTCCATGTTAATTGCAAGATTTTTCTTAATTGGAAGTTTCACATAATTGCACCATTATTACCTTATTTGGTAATGGGTTCTCTTTATTTCCCTCATCTTCACATAATGTAACCTTCTTATAATCCTATGTAATCCTTATATGTTACAATTAGTATGGAATGGATGAAGTAGTAGATATCTAACACATAATCCTTTCTAAATTGAACATGTCTTGGCTCAGACGCGTCTGTAAATATAATTTACTGGACAGGTTCCAGTTATAACACTTTCTTTTAACTAGGTGATTAAGCTAAAGTCCCTTGCAAGTAGGGGTAATTTAGGGATCCCTCTTGCAAGGGACGAGAATCGATCCCAATATCTATGGCATCACTGCCAACACTACTAGGCTATCACATGCTGCTTGTTTTAGTGTATTGCCAAAATTTGATCTATTTAAGCTATTATCTTATCATTTTCAGGCATCTTCTTATTAGATTATACAAATTCGATATTAGTGTTTTGTCTCCTTGTTTAACAAGTAAGCTGTAGATTGAGCTTTCTTGTCTAGCAAGTAAACTAGTATCCCTTAGATGTTCTTCCTTGGAGACTTGTGCAACAAAGGTCTGAATCAACCTAGTCCAAGCCTTAGCTTCACTCCCGAACCTGTAAAAAGGGACCCACCCTGGAGGTTTGGGTGGTGGTTCCCCCTCCGAAGCTTAAGTCAGATATCAGGAGTTGTAAGAGAAAGTAGAGATAGAGAGAGAAAGTGAGAGAGTAGTTTTACTGAGTAACTTTGCACCTGTTTGCATACAATGATCTTTCTCCCCGATTGCAGGGGGTATTTATAAGTGATAGCAAGATGACAAATAACCTTAAAATCAACCCTAGAATAGAGACATCTGATTGGCTAAGGAATCACATCATGACACGTGGCAGGCCATGATTTGTGAAGGATTATCAACCACTCACTAATAGCCACCTCCAAAGGTTGGGCTCTGACCAATTGTTGGGCCAGAAAGATAAAGCCTTTTCCTCCCAACTGAATCTTACACAAGGGTTAGACCTTCATCCTCTACTTATTGGGAGAGGACACGTGTACGGCTCAGATGAGCCCAAGTATCGTCAAAGGAACCGTAGATTTTAGGCTACAACATTTACCCCTAAAAGGGTTGTCACTGTTGGCCCATCTGACGGTTAAGGCCCTTTTACCCAAGGTAGCTTCATTAGGCCCATCTGACGGTTAAGACTTTTTAACCCAAGGTATTTTTTTTTTTTTTTTGAAATGAGGGAAAGAACGCGCCTTTTCCTGGGTTTTACCGGTCATAACCGACCGTTGTACCCTTTCTTCGGTCATTCTTGACCGGCTCCACAGGTTTCCTACTCCTTTATTAATAAACTTGGTGTGAAAACATTTGATCATTTCATACCTTGAACGAATTTTTCTAGAGAGAGAAGCTCTGCACATTTTCTAGAGAGAGAGATCACCCGGCCTCAGCTTTCTTCACCGAATCGTCCAGGCGCTTTAGCAGGTATCTTTTTCATTGTTCTTTTCATTCTTCTTTATTCTTTATTTTTTCTTAGAAAATCAATAAAATGGAATCTTCTTCGTCAAATAATCCTAGCCGACCAAGAGCTTGTCTTGACCCTAGAACCGATACTTCTTCTTCGGCACATTCTAGAGTTGGGCCTCTTCTGGCCGAGTATATATTTTTTTATGATTTTGACCGAGAAAGTCAGACGACCCAGTCTTTACCTGTGCAGGGTAATCTAGCGCGCGTCAAGCAAACGGCCCGTCTAAGACGAAAGGTAATAATCCCGTCAAATAGCTCAGATATGGAGGAATCCACTGGACGGGTGCCAGATGAGGCAAGAGAGGTCCAAAGTGATGTGCCGTTGGGCGGGCCTCCTTCCTCTGACCGCAACTTAGAAGACTCCGAAATAAAACCTGAGACCAGTACCTCTGGCAGGGACGCCGATATAGCGGAGACCGACGAAGGAAATAACGGCAGCGAATCTGAGGCTGCCGAAGAATCAGACGAGGCCTCCACTACCTCGTCGGAGATTAGAAGACGTTTAGGTCCCCTTTCTGACCCTGGTTTCATTTTAGTTAATCGCAAATGGTTAGAGAAAATAGGACCTGGACCCTTGCTATCTCTCGTCCTATATGCCCATGTCAGCTTCTCCTTCGTCATCCCAAATAAGGACGCGACGATACCGAGCGCCCCAAAGAACCACTTCGCCTACAAACAAAGCCCCCGGGACGCGGGATTGAGGTTCCCTCTCCATGAATTCATTGAACAAGTACTGAATTACTACAACATCGGCCACAATCAACTGGCTCCAAACTCTTGGCACAACGTTTTGGCGTTCCTTGCCGTCTGTGAGCTGCGCGGCCTAGCCCTTTCCCTTCAAGCCTTTACTCATATTCACTATGCAGCAAAAGTACCTGGAGCCGTGGACGGGGCATGGCTCAGCATCTGCAACCGTCCAGGCTTCATGACGGCTTGGGGCAAGCCGTCAAAGATGCACGAATGGAAGCCGGACTTCATTTTCTTACGGGGGGCCAACGACTACGCCACCGAGAGTTATAGAGTTTATAATAGGTCCGTCACGAATACAGGGCGGAAACAGTCTTGGCTGGAATTGGAGGACAGCTTCGACGAAGAGGTGGTGGAGTACTTCGAATAAAGGAGTACTCCCGTGCCCAGGCCTAACGATCTTTTAAGGGACCAACTAACTGGATACCCTTTAAAGAAATGTTTTACCATGATGATTTCTTGGTCGCCGCCAACTTGCGGTTAGCCGAAGACAGAGGTATACCTTCAAATTCTCCAAGTATAGCTTCTTCGTCCATGGCCCATCGAACTAACCATCTTTCTTTTTTTTTTTTTTTTTTTTTGCAGACTCGGCCAGAAAGCGTCTCAAGGCTTCTTGGACGGGTGATATCAATATGTCTAAATTTACAGACAATTTGTGGAAAGAATATGCCAAGAGCAGCGCCGAGAAAAGGACTGAAACACTGGTATATTTTTTTTTATATATTCATTGGACGAGAATCGCCCGAAGAAGGAAAACGTCAAAGCATGGACGTCCACCTCTGGGATTTTCTCGTCTAAGATAGTGAAACACTTTCTCTAGACGAGAATCACCTAAAGAAGGAAGGCGTCCATTCTTGGACGGCCACCTTCTTTGAGCCATCCTCGTCCGAGAAGATAAAAGCCTTTGGACGAGTACCATTGTGACTCGTCCAAGTCGTTGTCCTTTTTCTTGGACGAGGGTAACTTGAAGAAGGAAAACGTCCAAGCTTGGACGGGCACCTTCTTTGGGTTATTCTCGTCTGAGGTTTTTTGAATGCCTCTGGACGAGTATACTTTGGACTCGTCCAAGTCGTTGCCCCTTCTCTTGGACGAGGGTAACTTGAAGAAGGAAAACGTCCAAGCTTGGACGGGCACCTTCTTTGGGTTATTCTCATCTGAGGTTTTTTGAATGCCTCTGGACGAGTATACTTTGGACTCGTCCAAGTCGTTGCCCCTTCTCTTGGACGAGGGTAACTTGAAGAAGGAAAACGTCCAAGCTTGGACGGGCACCTTCTTTGGGTTATTCTCGTCTGAATTTCTTTAAGTTCAAAAACTGGACGAAGGGGTGATTTTCCGCCTTCCATTGGGACGACTTCCTTCTTTGGGTGATTTTTGTCTGAAGGCTTGCAATTTGTTTTAGATTTTGATATGTGGACGTCCATCATTTTAACTTGATCCTTTCTTACAGAAAAATGCTCCAACCAACAAACTTCCACCAGGGAAGTCATCTTCGTCCAAAAAGAGACCTCCAGCGGCCACGGACCAGCCTTCGGCAAAAAAGCCTAAGGGCCTTATAAGAAAGAAGGCGGAGAAGGCTACTCCAAGTGGAGTTGGAGAAAAACTATGCTTCCCCTAAAGACAAGGTTCTTAAAGAGGAGCCTTCACGCTGCTCCTTACGAGGGGGAGAAGAGTTCTGACCCCACAGGTTAGTTGGACGCTTTGCCTTCTGACTTGGCTGAAGTCAGGCCAGAGTCAGCCTTGGCTTTGGTTGTTCCGGGGCAGGAGACAACGGCTGAAAACTACCCGGCGCCAGCGGCTCGGTGGCCAGGCGGTAGGCCGCAGATGCCGCTAGCAATTAGGGGCGGCCTCCATCTCGCCTGGTGAGTCGTATTATCCAAATAGAGTTAGGACGGTGCGGGTCGGTGGACGGTCCATGAGTCCGTCTAATAGACAAGCCATCGTCTTTCCCATCAAGATGACTGACTCTCCCCCTCTTACAGATAAGGGCAAAGGCCCAGCTCTACCCTCAGCTCTTCCCACCATGGACTCGGACGAAGAGTCTTCCCCCGCTTTTGCCAAAATGTCCAAGGGAGAAAAGGATCGGCTTAAGCAGAGCTCTTCAAATGCTACCCCCGAATCCTACATCAAAGGATTAAGGGGAGCGTCTCGCGAGCATGTTGAGCTATATGTCCTGAATCTACGCCGAGGTATAATTTTCTCGCGGTTTTGTTTTATACTTGTAAAATTAGTGTTTTGCCTCTCGTCTAATGACTCGTTTTATTTTCATTGCTCCAGCTTTTTGCTTGCAGCATGCTTACTGAAGATTGGGCCAGAGAGCTGAGAAAGAAGAATAAGCAGTTCGTCCACCTGGCTACAACGGCAGGCGACAAGGCCATCCATGACATTGAGATGGCTAACACCCTTCATCGTCAATCTCTGGAGGCTTTGGAGAAGAGATCGGCCCTCCTTGAATCGAGAAAACAAGAATTATCTTGTTACCATCAACGATCCGTACAAGGAGCCGGATCGTCCGAAGATGATTATTAATGCTTGTCTCTGGCGATTCGAAGGGTGAGAGAGATGTTGCTCTCCTTGCCGCCGTTGAACCGAGAAGGGAGAACATTCTCCTAAGGGCGAAGATCGCCCGTCTCGGAAAGGGAGGCGGCCCGGGCTTTTGACGATGCCAAGGAAGGATTGGCTCAAGTTGTTGAAACGTCTAAAGCCCGGGCCGTCAAGGCCTTTGAGATGCCGGGCGGAAGCCGATGAGGTCCCCGCCTTCGTGCGTCGTCTGGAGTATCGCAGAGCGTCCATCGTGCTATGGTTTGTGCCGAGGGAACCTCCGGAGTTTCCCCGACTCCGACGACGAAGCCGCAGCTCGAGGAGGAGAACCCCGAAGACGACCAAGAAACTCGTGGTCAAGATGATACCTAGCTTTAGGTTTATTTTTCTAAGTTTTTGGGCTTGTCTGCCGTTGTAGCCTTATCTCTTCAGTCTTAAGCTGTAAATCTTTTGCCAATGATATATATGAAAGATTTTTTTTTCCAATTGCTTGTCTTTTATTTTTCTGAATTCCAATTTGACTAAGTATAGAATAAGCTTCGTCTTGAACGTTGGACGATCAGGACAGATGTTTAACGAAAAAGCAACGTGCTTGCCTTTAGAGGACCGTCAATCTTTCCAAAATGCATGCAATGACGAGACTCGTCCTGAACTTTTGGACGGTCTATGAAATTTGAATGAATTACGCTTGCCACTTCTGATCCTTTCCCTTAGACGATTTGCAGTGCACATATTGAAAGAGATTGCCTTCTTTGTCCTTGGACGATTACAAATCTTCCCAAAAAGTGCGAGTGCTTATAGAGGATCGTCCTGGAACTCTAGATCATCTTCTCCTTTTAGACGAGTCTTGCCCCAATTGGGAAAGCGGCCAATACATAATGGCCCCCTGGACGAGCCATACGTTAGCCGTTTTTCTCGAGTTGGTAACACTCGTCTTGTAGTATCAAAATATCTCAAAGGTATTTCTGATTTGTCCTTGTTTTTTAGACGACCTTCTCTCTAGGCCTGTCTCATCCCCCCCTTCTTGGGCTAAGCTCAACCATATATGATGGAGGAGCCGTAGTCTAAGAAGGAGAGCGGCCAACTTTGCCAAGCCCCCGCGAAATTGCCAAGGACGAGCTTTAGAAACATGGTCTAACAATTTCCTAGCCGCCTTCCTTGAGGAGCAACACTCTCCGAAAGTAGCGATCCCTTACTAGGGTCTTTACTACTTAGCTGCCCGTATATTTGAAAATAAGTATCCTTTACCAAGGGCTTATTTCTGGTCAGCTTTCTCTTAGAGACTTTGACGTTTCTCTTACTAGAGATTTTGTCAAATTGATTGCCAATGTATGTTATCAACCTTTAGGTCGTTATACTTTTGGCCGGTCTCTTCAAGGGAGTGATGTTCGGCATAGAAATGAGTATTTTTGTTCCAAGTTATTGTCACTTTTAGAGTAATAACTGATTTAATGCTCCAAAGTGAACCAACTTGGTGAAAATAAACATGAGAAAACAGACGATTAGATAGTAGGAATTGTATTATATGAATTTTGCTTGACTAAGTGCCAAGACACATGTATACAATTCTTTTTTTCTTGTCCGTGCCGTGGCACTTTGGACTTACTACAACTTTCGCCTAGATTCCCGACGATGATTGAGTTAAACGTGGTACTTCTTCGATTATCCGAGTTCCAAGTGCGCTGTATAATCCGTCCATCCGGATCTTGGAGACGAAAGGTGCCATCGCGGCCTCTTCTATAATCGATAAGATCCTTCCCAATTTGGTGTTAGCTTTTCCATCTCCTTGGCTCGTCCAACAGCCTCCATCTTCCTAAGAACAAGATCACCCTCCTTGAGCGGTCGTCTTGTGACTCTCTTGTTAAATTCCCGAGTCATTCGCAACTTGTACAATTGCATTCTTAGCAAGGCATTGCCCCGGACTTCTGGGACTTGATCCAAAGCCGTGCGCAATGCAACCCAATTGGCATCTTCTGTGTACAACATGACTCGTAGGGTGGGTTCTTCAATCTCAATGGGCAAGACGGCTTCAAGGCCATAAACTAACATGAAGGGTGTCTCCCCGTAGAATTTTTGCGGTTGTTCCGATGGACCATAACACTAGCTGCAGCTTCTTCAACCCATTGTCCTTTGGCATTATCCAACTTCCTTTTGATTCCATTAGATAGAATCTTGTTGAAGGACTCCACTTGCCCATTGCTTATGGGGTGGGCAACAACAAAGCAAAGTGAGCCTTGATTTCTCGTTCGCCAACCAATCTTTTAGTTTAGGTGTTTCAAACCGAGGGCCATTATCAAAGACGATGGATTGCGGCATGCCAAAACGAGTTATAATACTCTTCCAAATGAAGCCCTTGACATCGTTTGTGGTTATTCCTCGCATGGCTTCAGCCTTCTATCCATTTAGTGAAATAGTCCACTGCAACTATCACAAACTTCTTTTGCCCGGCGGCCATGGGGAAAGGTCCTAGAATATCCATGCCCCATTTGGGCAAAAGGCAAGAGGAAACAAGATAGGAGTTAGGTAGTTGGACGGCTTCGATGCAGTGTTTCCCATGTTTCCGACAACTATCACACTTCTTTGCATAGACGAGGGCATCTTCCTTTAAGGTCGGCCGGTAGTACCCCGTCCTTAAAGCCTTTTCACCCAATGCTCTTCCCCAATGTGAGATGCACAAGCTCCTTCATGGAGTTCCTTCGAACCTCTGCACCATCTTCTCTCGGTGATGCACTTGAGGAGGGGGCGGTTGAATGACTTCTTGTAAAGGGTCTCATCCCATAATTCAAACCACTTGTCTCGAGCCTTCACATACTGGGCCTCCACAGGATCCGATGGCAGCCCGGCCCGTTTTCTTGTATTCTATTATGGGCTCCATCCATACTGCCTCCTGCTTAAGAAACATGATTTGCTCTTCGTCAATACTCTTTTTGGGTTTTACTTCCCAAAAAACCTGCTTCTTGGCGCATCACCTTCAAATAGAGCCGGCAATTTTGAGAGAGCATCTCGCTGATGATTTTCCGACCTCGGCACTGGGTCGAGAACAAATCGTTTCAAAGACTCCACCTCATCTTTGATCGTACGCATATATTTGCTCATCGATGCTTCTTTACATTCAAAATCTTCGTTGACTTGACCGACAACCAAGAGGGAGTCCGATTTGGGCCTCAATTTCCGTGGGTCCCGCCGCCTTACACATTTTGATCCCAACTAGGTGCTTCATATTCAGCTTCGTTATTGGACGCTTGGAATTGGAATCTCGGCGCATATTCAAACTTGTCTCCTTCCTCGAGATTGACAAATGATTCCCCGCCCACATCCATTAGTTGTGGACGATCCATCCACCATGAGCGTCCAATGCTTCCTCCCCACCGGATCCGATATAGGCTCTATTGCCGGCATTAAGCTCAACTATAAAATCTGCCAAGGCTTGCCCCTTTAATGGGTTTCCTTGGTTCAAATGATATGTCGAACATGTTAAGCTCAACGACCCACTTTAGCATTCGTCCGCGGCTTCCATCTTCCTGCGAACTTGCTTTAAAGGTTTGATCAATGTAGACGAGTATACTGTGGTGCCAAGAAATAGGGCCTTAACTTTCGCTAGCCATGACGAGGGCCAACCCAAACTTCTCAACCGGAGTGTACCCTTTTCGCATCCTTGAGCACATGACTCACAAAGTATATTGGGACTTGCACTGATTCTCTTTCAACCGTAGAGAACGCAAACTCACGAACTCGAGTGGACACAAACCATATATACAAACAACTTCTCCCCCTCGACTGGATCGACCAATCTAGGCAACCGAAGGTGATCTTTGACTTGCGAAGCGCTTGCTCGCCTCGCCCGGTCCACTCAAACTTGGCTCTCTTCTTAATCGTGGCAAAGAAGTGGTGGCACTTGTCGCCGACTTAGACAAGAAACGTCCAAGAGCAAACAAGCAACCCGTCGCCTCTCGAACTTCCTTTATCTTTGAAGGAGATTTCATGTTTAGAATAGCTTGAATCTTTTCGGGGTCAGCTTCTATTCCCCTCCGATCCACCAAGAAACCTAAGAACTTCCCCGACAAAACCCCAAAGACACATTTGCCGGGGTTCATCTTTAACTCGTATTTCCCGAGAGTTTCGAAAGTTTCTCTCAAATCACCAACATGACTCTCTTCTTCCAAACTCTTGACTATCATATCGTCGATATATGCTTCCCATGTTTCTTCCCAACCGTGGCCGAAAGACAGATGATCAATCTTTGAAATGTGGCCGAGCATTATGGAGGCCAAAAGGCATCCTTAGCCGCCCATACAGGCCTTTGTCGCAATGAAGGACGTTTTGTCCCGGTCCTTTGCCCACATGGGGATTTGATGAAAACTCGAATAAGCGTCCATGAAGCTTAACAAAGCATGGCCGGTACTGTGGAGTCTACTAGACGATCTAACTTAGGCAAAGGGAAACTGTCCTTAGGGACAAGCCTTGTTGAGATCGTATAGTCCACACACATCCTCCAAGTGCCATTAGGCTTTGGCACCATGACCACATTTGCTATCCATTCTCGATAATAAGTTTCTTTCGATGAATTTCGACTCCAACAACTTATGAACTTCTCCCGGTCGACCGCCCGATTCCTAGCCGGTCCCAAATGTCTTTTCTTCCGACGAACGTGTTTTAAATTTGGATCAACATTCAACCGATGGACTAGCTATTTCGGATCAATTCCGTGCATTTCTTCAACACAATAAGCAAACACGTCTTGAAATTCTTTCAAAAAAGCCGATTAAAAGGTCCCTCAACTCGTGAGAGAACGAGGACCCAATCTTCAAAGTTCTTTCGGGCGAGCCTCATCCAAACAGATATCTTCGTGGGACCTCCACCGGCTCGGACGTTCTAGTGCTAGTCCCATGATGGCCATCACTTCCTCGACGAGGGAGGTTCTTCCTGACGGGCTCATACTTCCTTTTCTTGCTTGGGAGATGTTCAGACGTTTTCCTTGAGGGGGCGAGGGCGTCCGAGGACTCTCAATTGCCCTCCCAGGTTCCCTTTCATTCTCTGACGCCTTCCTTTCTCCACCCACCTTCGTCTTATCTTTCCTAATTTCGCACGTTTTCGTTTGCCACCGATCTTCGTCTGCTCTTCATCACATGCTTTCCATGATGACGGCTTAAGGGTAGTTAGATAACATTCCCTAGCCACCTGGGTCTCCATACAAGGAGCCAATCTTGCCAAATCACACTCATTCTTCATAAGCATCAAATGAGTTACTATTACAGCTTTTACGTGATTCAAGTGTAGAGCCGTCCAAGAATGACATTATAGGCCGTCAAATCTCGGACGACCAAAAACTTGACAAACAAAGTCCGAGAGGCATCCTTCTCTCCAACTCCTGGACAGTAACGCGTGACTGCTCCTATGGGATGGATGACTCCTCCCCCAAACCCTATGATGGGATGGTGGACGGGAACCAAGTTAAACCACTTCGAGCTACTCCCTTCGAGTCAGCTGGGAAGTTCTTACACCGTGTAGCATCATCTACTCCTTGGACGTACATCCGATGTTTGTAGCTGAGATAGGTGATTGTCCTGGATCGGTTGTTCCATCAAAAGGCTCTATAGTAGGAAGTTAAACCTTTGGGAATGGGGCGCCTCCATGATCCCGGCCGAGAAGCGGAGTAGGCCGCTAATCCGGAGAGCTCCCATCTGTCCCTCAATGGGTACGAACTCCTTACGATATTCCTTTATCACAGATCGATGAAGTGTTTGCAAGGGTTGCTCGCCTATAAGCCATGGGTTGAAGCACCGTTTCTCTTGTCTTAGGTGGGCAAGAGAGAGGCTTAAACTCGTCCTTCCGTTCGGTCGGCAACCTCAAAGGAGGGTCCCTCAAGTATGGTGTAGACCCCTGTCAGCCGATCGTCTGCAATGCGGCAGCCTTCTTTGCCTCTAGGTATTCTCTCGGCATCCGTTTCCATTCGATGCCCACTGACGAGCCTCGATCCCGGGTCCTAACCACTAGGTTCCACCCATCTTCCTTCGCCGTTCACCGCTTCCGGGCTGCTTTCCTCGGCCGTCCTCCTAGAAGGTTCTCGACGAACAAGTCGACTAGGACCTGGACGATTCTCTTGGGAACGTCCCCTAGGAGGAGCTTGATTGTTGACGGCCGGCTCAGTGGTTAAGACTAAAAAACAAAGATGTTGCTCTTGATCTGTTCTCGGACGATCACGCCATCTTTGCCCGGGAAGTCATTTAAGGCGTTCTTCTAGATGGGCAAGAGCCACTGGACGTTCAAGATTCTCTTGAATGACAAAGTTGTCGGCTTGGTCCAAGAACATGGACGATGGACGGGCTATCCCTTCTTCGAGGCGGCTCTCGTGTTCTACCGTGTCTTCGACATTAACCCGAAGACTTCGGTTTTACGGCAATGTTGGACGATTGACAATCGCTCATCGTTAAACCACCCTACGTACCGGCACCAAATGTTTTGTCTCCTTGTTTAACAAGTAAGTTTGTAGATTGAGTTTTCTTGTCTGAAGAAGTAAACTAGTATCCCTTAGATGTTCTTCCTTGGAGACTTGTGCAACAAATGTCCGAATCAACCTAGTCCAAGCCCGAGCTTCACTCCCGAACCTCGCAAAAAGGGACCCACCCCCGGAGGTTTGGGTGGTGGTTCCCCCTCCGGGCTTAAGTCGATATCGGAGTTGTAAGAGAAAGTAGAGATAGAGAGAAAGTGAGAGAGTAGTTTACAGAGTAACTTTGCACCGTTTACATTGAATGATCTTTCTCCGATTTCGTGGGGTATTTATAGTGATAGCAAGATGACAAAGCCTAACCTTAAAATCAACCCTAGAATAGAGACATCTGATTGGCTAAGGAATCACATCATGACACGTGGCAGGCCATGATTTGTGAAGGATTATCAACCACTCACTAATAGCCACCTCCAAAGGTTGGGCTCGACCAACCTGTTGGGCCGAAAGATAAAGCCTTTTCCTCCCAACCGAATCTTACACAAGGGTTAGACCTTCATCCTCTACTTATTGGGAGAGGACACGTGTACGGCCCGATGAGCCCAAGTGTCGTCAAAGGAACCGTAGATTTTAGGCTACAACATTTTCGGCATCTTCCCGATTAGATTATACAAATTCGATATTAGTATAACATATTATCATATCATTTATACATATTTCTTAGAAGTTTATAGTCATATATTTGATATCAGTTTATACAGATTATATCAATTGATATTAATTTAAGCTATTATCTTATCGATTTAAGGCATTTTCTTATTAGTTTATACAAATTTGATGTTAGTATAACATATGTTCAAATCATTTTATACGTATATCTTATAAGTTTATGGCCATCTGATATCAGTTTATATATATATATATATCTATCAGTTGTTCATACATATTACATTATTGCATATTAGTTTACTCGATATTATATATATTAGTTCATAGATTATAGATATTTGTTATAAGTTTATGCATATTGTCTATCGCTTATACACACTTTCAATCAAGTTTATGCAACTGTCTGTCGGGCTTTATAGATTTTCATTATTTTTTTAGTGACTTTTTCTTAGTTTTTTTATCGCTTTATACATATTTGATCTTCATCGGTTCTAAAATAAGTGCAACTTGGGGGGAAACATAAGAATAAGGAGGCAAGAGGGATAGAAAAAAAATAAGAGGGACCCATTTGATGAAGAGAGATATAGAGTTGCTATTGCCAAATTACGTGATGTTGCATATATTTTGAAATTTCTGGATATGGTTTATACAAAATTAAGTTACGTGTAATTTTTTTTGGGGGGAAGTTAAGTGTAATTAATATAAGACAAGTTTAGCAAAAATAAGTTCATCAACTCAAATCAATTAGAAAATTAACACGGTATAAATTTTTACTTTCATGTTATGTAATTATTCTAATCGGGGATTGAGTGAAAGCTACGCATATTCTTTCTCCGTTTTTTGATAGCTACAATGGTTTGACTGTCACGCTTACTGATATACAATTTTGACCATTAATATCTCTAAATATATATTTGTGAGAATTATAGAAATTTGAAATCCTGGAAAAATATATTAAGATAAATCTAACAACATCTTATATGCTAAAATTTGAATTGTATATTATTCACAAATTTTCGGTCAAAGTAAGTGCATGAATATTGCAAAGTCAAAATATTGCAATATAATCATTAAAAACCGGAGGAAGTACATGTTACTTGAATTGCATGTTTTACACACCAAAGTATATATACTAGTTTTATTCAAAATACTACAAGAACAAATGCCCTAGATTTTTACATTAACTTGTAGTTAGTTGGAGTTAAGCAAAGAAGTAGGGACTAACATTTTACATTTTTCATCTTTAAGGACCTAAGTCCACTATTCCATTGACTTAACCTCACCATTAACCCATAAGTTCACTTTTAAAACCAACAAAGATAAAAGATAAATTGTTTTGCAATTATAAAAAAGAAGAAGAAAACAAGTTCACAATTAATTTAATAGTTGAAAACATGGGTTGTAAAATGCTTAGTTCCTTTGTTTTCAAAGAAGCAAATTGTTCAATTTTTTTCAAAGAGTTACAATGAAGATTAAGGCTAGGGGGTTATAATTGACGATCATTTATTCTTTTATTAACGTCTCTAATTCAAAACCGAACATGAAACTTTGGTTTCATTCGGCTCCTTTATCGAAAATGGAAGAATATCCAGATCCTAATCTAAGGTGGGAACGAAATTACAAAAGACAATTTCATCCATAACATCTATGTCAGCTTTTTGCATGAATGCATTCAATTCAAAACAACTTACTTTCTAGATGATCTCTCTAGAAGAGGTGATTCTATCAATCTTTCTAGTTACTTTGTTCTCTATTTCTATTTGAGAGAATGTTAAGGAAAAGTATTTTGTTTCCACCGAGCTAAAAACAAACAAAAAATATGTTGATTGAAGCCTCTAAGTGAACTAAAGTCATCATTTAATAGCTATTTTTTTTCCTTCTTCTCTATAAAAAAAATAGAAGATTTAGTTATGATTAGCTAGAAACCTTTTTACCTATCTTTATCAATGAATCTCTTAATTATACTCATTCAATTGAAAGTATTGATCCAGTTCAATAAAATTTTATGTTTCGTAATTTCATAATCCAAAATTGAAACTTGTAATTGAGTTTTGGATACAAATCACGAGAATGTATAATTTTTCTTAAATTTTTCATTGAGAGGGTAAGGATTAATTCCTTTTAAGAATTAAAGTTTTTGATCGAATAGTAATCAAACTGGTAGATCCCTTAACTATTAAAGGGTTAATAGAACGAATTACACTTTTATCACTAAACTATACTCGCTACGGTTGGATTATTGTATCGAAATAGAACTTTTGTCGAACACTCCAATTGAACGTAATCAAGACAGGATTATAAAAGTATCGTGAAATTTAGAGTATTGACGTTTTCTTGTAAGAGGATTTAATGATATTATGAAAAAATAGTTAAATAACTAAAACAACCATTTTTTATATCATTATAACTCTTTATTCTATTAATCCATTATTAAAAAAGAACCCTTTCGGCACTGAAGTATTTCTTTTTCTCTTTTCTTTTTTTCTAGTAATATTCAGTCTTTTTTTATATTCTATTATTCTATATTAATATTCTTAATTATCTTAAAATAGTAAATAATATCTATATATTTGAAATTAAATCTTTTATTGAATCCTTCCAATCTTTCTTACTTTATCTAACCGATTGGAATTTCAAATAAAACGGGTACTCTGACAAGCTAAAGTTGTATCACCTTATCAAAAATAACCTAAGGTCCACTAACAAGTAGTCGTGGAAGTCGGGATCGAATCCACGGAGAGAAAGTTATACTTATTGTATCCGAAATCTAATATTATACTAACTAAATCAGCTTGAAAATGGATGTGTGACTAAACTAATAGGCAAATGACGTAACTAAGTATGAAGGTAAGAATCAATTAATAAAGAACTAGGACTATGGATCACTAAGCATACAATTCGGAAATCGAGACGAATAATAATCACCCAATAAGTCAATTTATCTAGGGCGCATGTAATTTCTCTCGAACATTACTTCCCTCAAAGATCACCTAACCGCTCTCGCATGGTCAAGGATCACTATGCCTAATGATTGAAAGCCTATACGAAATCTCCCCCTCTCGAAGCGTATTCAATATCACGATAATAGAAATACAAATCGGCCTAATTCATAAATCTAGCATGAACGATTCAATCACGGAAACAATTGAAATAAAGGGTAATTATACTAATCTATCAATCCCTCATTGCATACATAGATCCCCACAATCCTAGAAATAAAACTACTCACTCATACTTGAAAAAACAATAACAAATTCCATGTAAAAATTCATACTTTAAACTATTGCAAATAACTAAGAAATTAATCTAATCAATAATAAAGAAAACAATAAAGAAGATTACCAAATTGAAGAACTATATTGAACTTGTGAATAATCCCAAGCTTTGATCTTGAATCCACAATGAAAAGTAGTAAAACTAGGGTTCTTGAGAGAAACTATTAGAAAATAAAAGCTAAAACCAAGATCAATAAAAGATGTCCGATTTTCCTATTTATACTAAGTAGCCCGACATTCATTAAATGAGCGCGGAGTAAGTCGCCCGATCGGGCTCAAAGAAGCAAAACACAACTCAAAGAAGGAAACCGCCCGATGCTTTGTCGGCCATGCCGCCCGATGCTATCTAGCTAGTGAACTTCTCGCCAAGGATCAGCGCGCAAGATACGTACGACAGACGCGAGGCATGTAAGCGCGCCCGATGATGTCGGCTAGGCCGTCCGATGCTATCGAGCTATGGGACCTCGCAAAGACTCCGCAAACTCGAACGGGCGATGGACTTCGCAAAGCAGCACTCGAGCACGAACACGCCCGATGATGTCGGGCCATCTCGCCCGATCGGGCCGAACACCGAACAACGACACAGGCGGATCAAGCCCGATCGGCCCGCAACAAACTATCTTTTAGCCATGATGGGCCGCCCGATCGGGCGTCGGGAGCCCGATGGAGTTGGGCGAGGCACCGTTTTCTCATCCCTCGGCTTCGCACGCCAAGGATTCACTTCTTCTTTTGTCCAAGGCCTCGGAAAATATTCTCGGGACCCCGAAACTCATCAAATATGCCTTCGAACCTCTCCATTCGATCGTAGTAGACGTAAAGCGGAGAAAATAGGGAAAAAGCTCCCCCAATACCTACAAATCATCATAAAACAGGAAAAAGCTCCCCAATACCTACAAATCATCATAAAACAAAAAACCACAACTAGAAGAAGAAAGTTAGCGTGAAATGGCTCCTAAGAGCACCATTGATGCACATTTTAGCTCAGATATAAGGGGGAAAACTCTATATAAAACCGTAACATCAAACTCCCCAAGCTAAACCCTTGCTTGTCCCCAAGTAAAGCACAACATGAATAAGAATAGGATTGCTTCACCCCTCGAATAGGAAAGTTTAAACTCAATTATTTCCAACTCAAAATCGTTCAAGCAAGCAAAATTCAAGTTCGCTTGCTCGGATCACCTCGACTACTAATCACTTAGGTAAACCATCAAATGCAACGCCTCTACATATCATGCAAATCTTGAAAAGGTGCTCACCGAGGTGTCACTCCTCTCAATTTTATGGCAGGCAAAATATGTGCCCGATCGCTCACCAACCCAACCATAATAGCCCTTCCCACTCACACTCTCATGTGTTTAGAAAGGTATAATATCGCTCATCCTAATCAGGTCGACTCAAATAACAAATTTAATCTTCAACTTTGGCATATCGACTCAAGATTATTCCAATAAAACAATCAAACATGTGCTCAAAAGGTCTTTCTCAAGGTTGTAATGGGGCTCGGGTAAAGGTACGGAAATTATTTAGGGATTGTGGTGGAAAAACCAAGAAAGGGGAGCAAAAAACACTAGTAGGACTAGGTGTGGTCGAAACAACTCCCATGGCATCAACAACATAACCAAGATAATAACCAACTCTGAAATTTCACGAACCAACCAATAATTGTCTCTTTCATCATAATTTCCAACATTTTGAAAGTTAATGAGTGAAGATCATATAAATTTTTCTAATTTTTCACTATCATTTTTCACTTTATTTTTTTTTCTTTTTCTTTGTTTTCTTTGTACCAAAATATCATTATTTTCCAACCGCCCTACGTAATCAACTACACAATATGATTTTAACTTAACAAATGCTCCCCCAAGCTAGGCTCGGGACAATAGTCAATGCAAAGGCTCAAGGTGTGTAATGTGGCTTAATATTGATCCAAAAAGAAGTCATTAGGCTCAACGGGGCTAGGGGGAAAATGATTCATTAAACAACTCGAGGCTTAAAAATTAAACAAATGAACGCCTATCACAAAGACATTTCTAAAGTCACCGTAAATCAACGAGTACAATGCCAAAACCAAGATAAGAATGCTACGAGGAACTAACACACAAGAATAGACCGGATATAGGGATAAATCCGAGGGCTAGAATGAATCCTCACAATCTAACCAATTCAAGTATGCAAGCTAAAATATGCACTTTATCATCAAAATTCATTCAAGATCAAGGCAATCGTATATCACATCACAACATCCCAATCACAAATGCCCAACTATCCAAGATAAAGAGTTAAATCGTTTTTCAAAACAACGTCGGGGCACAGGAAGCAATCAACTGCTCATATTCAACTCGTATTTTTGTGTTTTTTTTTTTCAAAGAATATTTCATTTTTTTGTGATTTTGTTCATTTTTTCAAAGCAATTAAACTAACTTAACTAACCTAAAATTACAAACAAAAAGAAAAACAATACTAATACTTACGTAAGTCCTCCCCCAAGCCGAACTTGGCAATGGCCTCATTGCAACAAGGGGAAGGAAAGGGACATGGACATCACCGCCCATCGCCCGGATCGAGCAAAGGTAGTAGCCACATATTGTACCACCTCTTGCAACCCGCGTTGAACCGTAGTGTTAGTGTGGTGGCCCTCGTGTAGATGAATGCGGTGCTCATTAAAGTCGTGGCTTATTCCTCGTCAAGTCATCGCTATAGCCAATGGTCTTTTTGTGAGTCTCGTAAGACCGTTAGAAAATGTTCATCACCCGCAATAGACTCTAAGACAAGCACATCATTTGAAATATCATGGGAGGGGGAATGAGGCATGCAATCATGGATCGGCCATCTATAACATCAACACTATAGCATGATTCCTCTAGCATTGGGCTTTTAGGGGCATTGTTTAGGCTAAACATAACCTTATCATCTCCCACAATCGCTGTCGGTTCCCCACTTTTTAACATCTATAATCGCCCAATAGAAGATGGAGGAAAGGTCTCCCAAGGATAATGGGTGATTGAGTGTCTTCTCGCCATGTCTAATATAACAAAGTCCACAGGATAAAGAATTTACCGACTCTAACAGAACGTCCTCTAATATACCTAGGGGGTATTTCACATAACTGGTCACCATTTGCAGAGTAATGGTAGTACATTTTAAGTTACCCATGTTCGCTGCTTACGATGATAGAAAGAGGCATGACACTCACACTCGGCACCCAAATCACATAAGGCTTTGTCAATAAATATGGTGCCAATATGACAAAGGGATGGAAAAACTCCCTGGATCTTTCAATTTAGGTGGAGACTCGGTTTTGCAAAAAAGAGCGCCGTATTCACCGTAAAAGCTACGCTTTCCACCTCATTGAGAGTCCGCTTCCTCATCAACAGCTTCTTTTAAAAATTTAGAATAAGCAGCACTTGATTTAAGAATTCAAGAAAAGGAACCGCTACCCGCAGATTCTTTACCACCTATATAAACTTACCATACCGGGTGGTCGAGCTTCTTCTGAGCATCCGCTCGGGGAATGGTAGCTTGATCACCGAGGCACAATTTTCTCCTTAGTCACCTCCATAGTCTTGTCTCGCGGCCTCCTTGCCCGCCCGAGGTTCAAAGATCCTCAGCACTTCTTGTGGTTTCTTAAGCAATGGATTATTCCACCTCTAGCATTGCCGGAGCATCGTATGGCACTCCACCGCAAAGGGTGATAGCATCGCGTGTCCCTTGGTTACATTGGTTGCGAAGGCAATGACCCGGATGGCCTACTAGCGAGATGAACTAGCCACCGAGCTATTTGCGACTCCAACATCTTATTATGTGTCCCTTGTAGCTTATTCTCGAGCATGCAGGCTCTCAAATTGAGACTGCGTATCCGCTCAAAGGAAATAATACCTTTCTCGCATCTCGCAATATGAGACTTTTGGAGTTCAAGCAATAGCTGGGTCTGAAGGAGGTGTGTTGTGATGCTGTTGAAACTGAGTTCTTTGATATCCAGGAGGAGCTTGTGGTTGATATTGTTGTTGTTGTTCAGGATAATGTTGTTGTTGCGGATTCATCACATTATTACTCCTATACGAGAGATTTGGATGATCTCTCATCCCGGGATTATATGTATTGGAGTAGTGGATCGAACCGTGACTTGTGTTGGGATTGTAATGCGTGCACCGGCTCACTAGAATGTGAGAGAGCGGGCACTCTTGAGAATTATGTCCAGCTATCCCACAAGCGTCACATATGAAAGCATTGTAACCAAAACACTAGCCATAGCATTGACACTCATGTGAGAGGAGGAATTGTTACCTAGCTTCAAAGAATCAATCTTCTCGTGGAGAGCGACTAGTTGTCCGGTCGAAGAAGAAATGGCTTCAACATCATGTTTGCCTCCCCTTTGTCATAGAAGAACGAATAGTAGACGCTTGGTTAGAAGCGAGTTTCTCCAGAAGTTCATACCCTTCGTCTATGGCTTTATCCATGAAGAACCCACCAGCAGCTCCATCAATTACCCGTCTCGTATCTGCATCAACTCTAGTGTAGAAAATATGGCACAGATACCACTGGTCAAAACCATGATGAGGACAAAGACGTTGCAGATCTTTGAATCTTTCCCAAGCTTCATACAATGACTCTCCAGGATCTTCGGTGAAAGTCACTATCTCATGACGCATATCTCAGCCTTTTGGTAAGGGTACCACTTGATGAGAAAGATCTTTGAGAGTTCTGCCCAGGTGGTGATGGTGGAAGGCAGCTTATTATACCAAAATAGAGCTTTATCGCGCAGAGAGAAACCAAATAAGATGAGTTTCATCTCATCAGCAGTAACACCAGCTTGCTTCTGAGTAGCACAACATTGTAAGAACCGCTGCAGGTGCTGATTTGGGTCTTCAGATGGTAACCCAGCAAACTGATTATTCTGAACCATATTCAGAACATGAGACTTGATTTCAAAGTTCGCAGCAAAGAATAGTAGGCAACCGTACCCCAAGAGGGGCACATTATCGGGAGATGGTCAGGCATAATCTCTCGAAGGTTGGTTTAGCCGTCACCCATTCCAGCAAAATAGGTGAGGCGGGCAATCCTTGTTGTGGTGAAGATGGTGGAGAAGGTGCCTTTTGGGAAGCCGTCCCTCGGTGGAGAAGGTGCCTTTTGGGAAGGTGTCCTCGCAGACTGGGTTTGCTTAGTTTTCTTTTTGAGTATACGAGCGCCTTTTCAATCTCCGGGTCAAATGGAATGAGATTTGGGGATTTCAATTTCCTACTCATACACCAAAAACACAAAAACAAACGTGAGATGCTCCAAAGAACAGGTGTTCTTCGGAGTAGAGGTTAGTGTAATACTATAATTTGACAAAATAAAAATAAACCGTCTCCCAGAAACGGCGCCAAAATTTGACAGGCTAAAGTCGTATCACCTTATCAAAAATAACCTAAGGTCCACTAACAAGTAGTCAGGGAAGTCAGGATCGAATCCACAGAGAGAAAGTTATACTTATTGTATCCGAAATCTAATATTATACTAACTAAATCAGTTGAAAATGGGTGTGTGACTAAACTAATAGGCAAATGACAGAACTAAGTATGAACGTAAGAATCAATTAATAAAGAACTAGGACTATGGATCACTATGCATACAATTCGGGAAATCAGAGACGAATAATAATCACCCAATAAGTCAATTTATCTAGGGCACATGTAATTTCTCTCGAACATTACCTCCCTCAAAGATCACCTAGCCGCTCTCGCATGGTCAAGGATCACTATGCCTAATGATTGAAAGCCTATACGAAATCTCCCCTCTCGAAGCAGATTCAATATTGCGATAATAGAAATACAAATCAGGTCTAATTCATAAATCTAGCATGAACGATTCAATCACAGGAAACAATTGAAATAAAGGGTAATTATACTAATCTATCAATCCCTCATTGCATGCATAGATCCCCACAATCCTAGAAATAAAACTACTCACGCATGCTTGAAAAAACAATAACAAATTCCATGTAAAAATTCATACTTTAAACTATTGCAAATAACTAAGAAATTAATCTAATCAATAATAAAGAAAACAATAAAGAAGATTACCAAACTGAAGAACTATATTGAACTTGCGAATAATCCCAAGGTTCGATCTTGAATCCACAATGAAAAGTAGTAAAACTAGGGTTCTTGAGAGAAACTATTAGAAAATAAGAGCTAAAACCAAGATCAATAAAAGATGTCTCGATTTTCCTATTTATACTAAATAGCCCGACATTCATTAAAGGAGCGCGGAGTAAGTCGCCCGGGACGGGCTAAGTCACCCCGATAGAATCGGGCTCAAAGAAGCAAAGACAACTCAAAGAAGGAAACCGCCCGATGCTGTCGGGCCATGCCGCCCGATGCTATCGGGCTAGTGAACTTCGCCAAGGATCAGCGCGCAAGACACGTACGGCAGCACGCGAGGCATGTAAGCGCGCCCGATGATGTCGGACTAGGCCGCCCGATATGCTATCGGGCATGGGGACCTCGCAAAGACTCCGCAACTCGAAAGAGGGGTGATGGACTTCGCAGCAAGCACTCGAGCACGAACACGCCCGATGATGTCGGGCCATCTCGCCCGATCGGGCCGGACACCGAACAACGACAGGGCGGATCAAGCCTGATCGGGCCCGCAACAAACTATCTTTTAGCCGTGATGGACGCCCGATCGGGCGTCAGGAGCCCGATGGAGTTGGGCGAGGCACCGTTTAGTCATCCCTTGGCTTCAGACGCCAAGGATTCACTTCTTCTTTTGTCCAAGGCCTCGGAATATATTCTCGGGACCCCTAACTCATGAAATATGCCTTCGAACCTCTCCATTCGATTGTGGTAGACATAAAGCAAGAGAAAATAGGGAAAAAGCTCCCCAATACCTACAAATCATCATAAAACGTAAAACCACAACTAGAAGAAGAAAGTTAGCGTGAAATGGCTCCTAAGAGCACCATTGATGCACATTTTAGCTCAGATATAAGGGGAAAAACTCTATATAAAACCGTAACATCATACTCAATGTTGCATTACACAATACACTTGAATCACTTAATTGCCTTTTGTTACTGTAATCGGTGAGCAATACAATTAACATCAAGTGCTATCAATGACATATTGATGAAGTTTTTATATATGTCAAAATTATAAGCAAACAACTGCTCGTGATTTAATTTCTCTGATTGGGTTGATTGTCTGTTCAGAGTGAATTGAAGTTTTATTATGAAATCAATATCAATAACATCGGTTCACCAAACACCCACATACCTCAATGTAAGATTAATTATCCACTTTGCATGTGGTGAACTATAATGCAAAGTGGAATATCCATTCACATACCTAAAAATATGATATGTAGATTCCTTGTGAAGATGAAATCAGAACTATGATGATTCACTAAGTGCATGTTGAGTTAGGGAAATTCTTAAAGAAGAACAGAGGAAAGAGAATGGGTTGGAAAGTAATATGCCGCCAAGGACGATTTGTATCCATTAAGAAATAGAAGATATACCAATAATAATATGTTACTTTATTATCATTATTACATTTAATAATATATATTTTACTAAGGGTTTATCAGTTGAGTTCATATGGTTAAGTGACTTGAAAAATGGGATGACATTCTAAATAGGGAAAAAAGACATAGGTGGTTCTAAAGGTGAAAAGAAGTAAAACGTAAAATCCTTAATTTTATCTTTTACTCGAAAATTTTGAAGTCTATGTTTCCAACTGGCAAATCCCGAATTTTTTGGCCAAATTGTGGTGAATATTTCAATTATTTGAAGACGTTAAGTTATGAGTATTCAAACGTATGATTTAAAAGTGGCTAGATAAGTAGAAAACCGAATGAATTTATAACAATATGTTACTAAGCATGTAATGCCGCACTCGAGTTGCTAGCTAATCACACTTAACAATCACAAATATTGATCAACATTAATTAAACCTCACTAACATCAAATTAACCTTCAATTACAATCACTAGCATCGTAATATAACTTATATAACTCGATCTTGGACGTTGTAAGTTATATTCTAATGCAAGTGATTGTAATTGAAGGTTAATTTAATGTTAATTAAGGTTTAATTAATGTTAATCAGCCTTTGTCATTGTTAAGTGTGATTAGCTAACAGTTTAGAACTGCAGGCTGTTAGAAAGCACAACAACATTAAAGTTGGTGTTCCTCCATGTACTGAAATATTAGTTGGTATCATATAGGCCAATAACTAATGGCAATATTAACAATATTGAACCTAAAAAAGAGTCAAATAAGTCTTGTCAAAACAACAAAGAAGGTAGTAAATAAGAAAACTGTAGAAGTGATTATTGATCGAGTCAAGCTAAGCTTTTGCTTAAAATAAGGGGCCCATTTTGGGCTAAAGGATTGGGTCGAGCTAACTTTCGAGCCAAAATTATGTCCCCAAACTTGTCGGTAAGTCAAGTCCAACTAATTCAAGCTTATTAGACTTAAGTTAAGAATATATTAGACTGTAAATTATATTTCGGGCCTAAACATATGTCGAAAGCCAGAAAACATTGCCTAAAAATTGGATCAACTCAACTTGATAAGCTCTAATACACTATTATGAGAAGGAGGTATCGAACATTAGTCCACTACTATATACGGGTAAGATCAAGGAGCTAAAAATTCTGTTACTAGAAAATACTATGAAATGAAAAATTATGTATATGAATCAAGGTCGGAATTAGAAATATATCCACTCATATCATTACAAAATCTCATATGGTTCGTTTCACATTAGATTAATTTTACACCACTAAGTTATCTTTTTTCGTTTTTTAAATAAATAATAAGTATCAAGTAACTTGATTAAGGGTCAAAACGATTTTTTTTTAAAATGAGACGAGGACTTTTTTGGAGGTTTTTGAACTAAATGTGCATATTGGTTGTACTATAAATGTAACTTTTATCATTTATGTTTTTTTATTGAGCGTGCATCTTTTTACTCAAAAAGTAAAATATGTCTATTCAGTTCAAAAAATATATACATTCAATTAAAAAAAAAATGCATATATTTGTCCTTTACGTCCTTCTCATTTTAAAAACATTGTTATTGGATCTCTCTCCAAGTAACTTTGATAAGTACATAAAATTATAACTCTAATGTGATCAATCTAATACAAAATAGGGTATTCTCTTGATCTTAAAAATAAGTTTCATAGGTAACCATGTCCAATAAAAACTTATAAGGTACAAATAAAAACTTATCAGTCGATTAGGTTTAATAATTTTAGTTCAGATTAATTCAAACAAAGACAACATGCCTTTAACCATAAATCCATAATAAAATGACTATGGATCGTCCATCAATGTTTTTTTCTTTTTAAGGGAGTCCATACAATTATTATTTACTCCATATTGTAGTATTGAGTATTGACCATGGTTAAAAAAAATATACTAGTAAATCCAAAGCTTGCATCCAGCAGGTTAGCAGGCAATAAATTCCCGTCTCTCGCGCTCACTCTTTCCAAATTTCAAGTGTTCCTCTACAAAAAACACTCTCCTTCCTCTGCAAAAACATACGCACACAACTTTGGAGAGAAATATAGAGAGAGAGATACTATTAACTTTACGGACTTGAAATTCATGCGATCCTCTCACTAAAACTCCGCCAAACTAATCTCTCTCCTCATCCGTCGAGAATCATGACGGTGTTCTCTCATTCCTCCGCCACCATCGCCGGAAAACAAGTATTTCCGGTGAACTGCGAGGCGGAAGTCTCACAGCGCCTCCTCGATTCTCTCTCCTCCGGCGATCTTAAGTCCGCCTCCGACTGCATCTCCGACCCCTTCCTCGACGTCAACTTCGTTGGCGCCGTCTCTCTTAAGCTTCGCCGCACTGAAGTCGTTCTTCGCGATCATTTACCTAATGAAATTCTCGTTCAGTATGAAGACTTCAAAACCGACGTTACTCCTCTCTTTCTTATCCTCTCATTTCGGAATTCTTCATCTCGTTCGCCAACTCCTGGTAATTCTTTCTCCTTCAATTTTTTTTATCGACCTACTAAAATGTGTACTACTTTTGCATTTTTGTCAAAATCTGTTCAAAGCTGCCAAAAAATCATCCGATTTTCATATAGTTTCCCTCTTACTAGTTACTACTCCCTCCGCTTCTTTTTTTTTTTTTTTTATATTTGGAGTTGAAAATTTTAAGTCAGACGAGGAACATCAAAAAGGAACAGAGAGAGTTTATAGTTTTTACCTATATGGATTTGTGGTCCTCCCTCTGGAATGCTAAAAATTAATTGATAATTTGAAATTCAAATTTTTGATGCATTTATTTGTTGCACATCTCCGTATCTTTTTTTTTTTTTTTAACTACAAGTACTAGTTATCGATGTTGGTGAGTTTAATTATATTTTAGTTTACTGTATTCCAACGTTATTTTCGTTTTCATTACTGAGAAATTAACGGATTATACTACTCCTATTTGACTTGGATTATAAGCGCAGAGAAAGTGATCTACAGGAGTAGTAACTGGTAACTGAATCCGCGGGTACCTCACTCAAAATTTGAAACCTTCCTTTAATTTGACTTTTTTTAGAGGTTCCTTTAATGACTTGCATGACTTTCACATAATATTCGAGTGCAAGACTCGCTTAGCTTTTTCATTTTTTCCAAAGGTCCCACCATTGGTAATTTTGATTTCTGAGAGAAGAGTGAGTATCTTCAGAATTATTTGCGCAAATTTTGGTTGATGTTTTTCTCTTCTTTTCAAGTTTTGCTATTTTACTTTTTCTTTTTACCGGAAGATTTGCATATTTTGAAAGTTATCTTCTACATTTATACTTCTATAAGGTATAATATCCTGAAATTATTTAATTGTCTACGTTACCCATAGTAGACAACCTTCACATTGAATTTTTATGTAGGGTTCAAATAATGAAATATTTTAACACACCGAAAACTAACTTTTTGGCATATAAGTAAAAATAAGTTAAATTGGTAAAAAAATCTTGGAAAAATATATGTTTATTGTTTAGCAAAATAAATTGTCTTCAAGTTGGATAAGTATATTATATTCAATAAATATAAGTTGAGGAAGAACATAACACTTGTTTTTCTTTGATTCGACAAATATACAAGGAGAAGTTTTATTTGACTATTTTGAAGACTTAGGCGCTTTGCTTTTACACTTAATTAATGGGAAATTTAATTTGGTCTGATTCAGTGGCAAATTCAATTCAAAAACAAAATTTCTCACAATTTCAATTGGCTCATTTCGGTTCATTCAGTTCATCCCATCAGTTCGGTCTACTCAAAGAATAGTGAACTGTCTTAATTACTACTATGGTTTTTGGAAATTTGTGGTGCAACAACGTAGTTTAAGTTTGAGGTACAAAATACATTGGTCTCGAGCTGATCATTGTCGTGTTTCTTCCTCCTAGTTTCAGCTTTTTAATAATTTATAAATTATATATGTTTCTTAGAATACTAACTGTATAAGAGAGAACAATTAAAAACTATTCTGGTACAAATTTCAATTACTTTTCTAGACTGTTTGGACGTTTCTTTGGTTTGGTGCAGCCTTAGAAAAGCTAAAACGCTTCTTTTGAGCATTAGTACTTTCATTTGACACTATTAGAGTCTAGTACTACTGATAAGTGATAATTCTTTATGATAGTTAAAATGTTGGTTTGTTAGTTTACCAAAGGTTTCTCTCGAGTATTCTAAACTCGAGATAAACTTTTTAGCTCATTAATAGTTCAATGCTTGATGCAGTCCGTTTTGGAAGAGACGGTCTCACGTTAGTGTTAACGTGAGGCCAATGTTATCATCTTGGCGATACGCGCGTCATCAAATCGAAGCGAGAATTAGTTAGCGGATTGGGCATATTAGTTATCTTAACCTTAAATTGCTTCCCGGATGAATTGAGTTAAGCGGCAAAGTATATTAGTTAAAGCGTTGAATTATATTAGTTAAGCGTTGAAGTATATATTAGTTATATCATAGAAACCAGATTATAACGCATTTTACTAATAACTAAAAACCATAACTATTAACCTTCAAATATTGCCATTTGTCCAGAACCATAAGCATAACTAATAATATGAAAACTATAACTAATAACGTGTAAACTAATAACTAAAAACCATAACTATTAACCTTACAAATATAACAATTTATCCGGAATCATAACTATAACTAATAACATGAAAGCTATTACTAATAACCTATAAATAAACAATTACTAATAACTCAAAACCATAACTACTAACCTTACAAATATAACTATTTACCCGATTGCTTAATTATTTACACAAACGATAACTAATCACGCGAAAACCATAACTACTGACTCCGAAAAGAAAATGTAACTTCTACCTAAAAATGTAACTCATAATAAGAGATTTATCAGAGTTTAAGCCCATTGGAGGAAACGAAGAGCTTTGGAGAAAATCTCATCATCAAGATTGAAAAAGTCGCGGAAAAGGAAGTTATATAGTTGAAAGTTTCATATGTTCAAAAAAGAAGGAAAGAAAAAGAAGAGATGTGGCAGAAAGAAATGGAGGTTGGGTGGAGGAGAGAAATGGCAGTGTAGGAGGAGAAACACATGAGTTGGTAAAGAGAGGACATACTTAGCATGGGAGATAGAAATTAGAGTTGGCGGAGAGATTGAATATATAAATTGAGGGGGAAATAAGATGGTTTTACTAGCATAACTAAATGGCCAAAGCGCTTAACTAATATAATTCAACCTTAACTAATATGCTTCAACTTAACTAATTCATCAAAGCAATTTACGGTTAACATAACTAATAAAGGTTCAAGCGACAACTAATACCACTTGTTGGTATGATGCCGTGTGATGTCGGCAAAACATCATTGGTCTCGTAATGTATGGCACTAATGTGAGACAGTCTTTTATAAGACTTTGTGGTTTTTAAATGGATGGTGCCGCGTTGGTGTTAGGTGAAACCGAGGCGTGTCATGCGGCGTCGCGCGCGTCACATCAACCCAGATCGGAAATTAGTTAAACACTTGGATCTATTAGTTATGCTAGCCTTAAATTGTTTACGGATGAATTGGTTAAGTGTTGAAGTATATTATTTAAGCGGTAAAGTATATTAGTTAAAAGCATTCAAGTATACTAGTTATACCATAAAAACCATATTATAACGCATTTTATTTGTCCTATCACAACAATATCACATAGTTACGGTGTGCAGGTGGACTCAGATTGTAAACAATGGAGTGTGGAAAAGAAGTTGATAGAGAAATCTCGGAGGCAGGTTACAAACAACGTAGCCCCCCATGGCGATATGAAACCGCTAGAAAGTTCTACAATCTCATTTTCAAAAGTCAAGATAATGAAGATGCGAAAGGTCTTATCAAAAAATGTACAAGAATGTTTGCAGCAAGTATAACCAAGTCTTACTACAAAACCCAATTATGGAAGAACAATGTTCATCAAGATACAACTACATTGGTGTATTGTAGACTCACTAGACTAAAACAAATTAAAAGGAAGGTGTAAAGGAAGAAAAGTAATTTTCGAAGACTAAAAAAACAAATTCCTATAACCAAACTCAAATTGGTACAATTACTCCAAATCTTGGGTTGTTTTAAATTCTTTTTTAAATTGTCTTTTGTATTTGACATTTGGATTTATAAAAAACTTATTTCTTCGTTTATATTGGAAACTAAATAATGCTCAATAGAGCTTAACTAATTATAGAACAACACAAACTAATGTCTTAGATGGAGTTAACTAAAAAATAATGTAGATTCACATATAGATTAAAGTTCAAACTATTGTGCAAAAATCTTAACCAATTATAAAAATATTAACTAATTAGCCAAAAATATCATCGAGAATTTGTGAGATGCGGTCAGGTGTTTGAAAAATATATATCTCTTTGGTGGCCATTGCACGTTAAGGCAACACACGTGGAGCAAAGTCTTTTTTAACATTTGTGCATCTTGATTCGTTTGAAAAATATGAATGGACAAAAAGAACAGATCTTAGAAAAATTCTAAGTAGGTAAATTTTAGTTAGCTAAATGAGAACTGGAGTTATGTGGGCTTTACAAGAAATGTCCCTTAAGACCCATGGGACAAAATTTTGCCAATTGAAATTTCGCCCATTAAAATTTGGCAGAAATAGCCAAACTCATTTCTGATAAAATCTTGGTGTACATAAAAATCTACATAATCTGTTGAGAGAAAAAACAAAATAAGGAGAGGGTTGTTCCTGGAGGCAAGGCCAAACAAAAGCATAAGGACGTGAAGTCCCTAGGGCGCCACAATCTGGTATTTATAATTAGCCAGGAGCATAATAAATGCTTTTAAGTCCCAAACTTGCTCTGCCATTGTTATGTACTTCAATTGTCATCAAAGTAGCAGAGTATTAAAATTATCTTCTCTTGTATCTT
Source organism: Beta corolliflora (assembly GCA_947648045.1). NCBI lineage: Eukaryota > Viridiplantae > Streptophyta > Magnoliopsida > Caryophyllales > Amaranthaceae > Beta > Beta corolliflora. The sequence continues at coordinate 60,799 of CANSZD010003743.1, read as the reverse complement.
GCCTTTCATCTAAAGCTTGCTGGTCAAGTCCCTACCAACTAAGATCTTTTTATAGAGTGTGTTCTTATTATTATCTTCTGCTATCATTTAAGCGTGTTACTTAAATGCTATAATATGTTTGTGCTGTTCATCTGCATAAGATGGTTTCGACTATGAGTAATTGTATATTTGTACTACAACTAACTAACCCTGCTTTGGAAATTTAAAGGGGTTAATAATCTTAAAAAACTACGCGTAGGTAATGTCAAAATGTCTATTGTACAGTCAGGTGTATTATGAGTGTGGAACATCTAAAATTCTACCTCCGTTCGTATTAATCTACACACTTACACTTTCACGCACGCCTTATTACTTTGAAACTCTTTATATCTCCAATTTTGTATTTGTAAAAAATATAAAAAATCGATATTCTAAAACTATTATCGGCATGAATCAAACAAGACTACACTTAATTATATTTTCTTTTCTTAACCATAATTCACAAATGATAATGAAGGAAATTTCTAAATAATGGCCAAAGTGCCAAGTGTCTAGATTAACGTAAACTGATGTAGTATTATATTGTTTATTTGATGAGTTTACACCTTTTAAAATTATTAATGAGCAAAATAATAAGTTTGGATTGTATTATATGATAAAAATTGCCTGATTGTCTATATATCTTTATAATGGTATTATGATTGGAGTTTAGGACCAAACTGTATATTGTAAAAAAAATTAATATTTCTACTTTTTCTTTTTTTAGATAATCTTATTGAGTTATGTTTATCATATACACAAAGAAGTAAATTAATTGTGGTGTAGGGTAACTAATCTATTGAAAATCAACCCAACTTTACTCCACATGTTGTCTGATTAACCCCCATTGCATCCCCCCAGTTCTACTTGGGAAATGATCCTCTTTTGGGGTCTATATATAAAATGAGAATCAATTATTTTAATCATTCACAATAAACTAGGAGTACTAATTAAGAATGAATTGATTAAAGTTTCCACCCTTTTTCCTGTATCGTTGTTTAATTTATACTGTAAAACTGAATATGTGGGGACTAGGGAGTAAATTTTGGGGCAAGATTATACCAAGTCGTGTTGCACTAATCTTGTAAGCCGTGTTGCATAGAATATTTTCCTGGTCAGTCATGACTACAACAGAGTATTAGTTTCCTTTCTTTTCCTTAGCCCATAGTCAAAACTACTTGGACTGTTTTATTCTGGCATAAAACAACCTGACCATTGAATTGACCAGAATCGAATCAGGCAGAATCGAATCGACTGAATCAATTAAATTATAACTAATAGGATTGATAAAAATTTAGAAATCAACCGACCGAATTAACTGGGACGATTCAACCCAATCAAAAATAAGGTCTTAGAATGCGCCTGCTTGCCCTGTCCTCGAATTACAAGTATAACCTTCCGTCGTATTATCTTTGTGTCATGCTACTGTAGTAGTGTGTCACTTTTATCAAAATGATAATATTATTAAAACCCACCACTTGACTTATTTTAAAATACATAACTAAGTTATTAGGTACGTGCTACGCCCCGTAGAGTAAGAAAAGATTTACATTTATTAATAATATACTTTAAGATGATAACAATAAATGTTATTTAGTACAGTTGTTAAGACTTTAAAGATATATTTTTTAAAAAAACGTAACACACGGTAATGAGCAAATTTGAGTTCATAGCTTATGTAAATTGTGGAACAGTAAACCTGCTTATCTCAAAGAAATAGGCATTGAATGTTTTCTTTACCCACTGTAAAATCTTATTTTCTTGTGGAATACTATTTCTTTTCCTGACTATTTATTTAAGTTTCACTGAAGTATAAGTAAGAGGAAAGAGGTTGCTTATGTAGCAACCTTTTAATGTTGCTTAGCTGATGTTCTATCGTCAACTAAAGAGTTTTAGGTATATTTGAGCATTGCAGTTTTTTATAAATAAAACTTTCAACATCCAATCAAATAACCAATGAGTGGTTTGGAATGAGGTCAAAGTTGGTGGAAAGCTAATGTAAGAAACTGTAGAATTTGAGTTGTAAACTTTAATATCTTTTTTTAATCTAATACTTAAGAACGTGTTATACATGTTAGACTAAGATGTCTCAAGCTAAGTTTAGGTAACAATGGTTTCAAGCTCGATTGGTGGTGTCAACTGTCAAATGTCAATCGCTGATCAGCTTGTAGTTTCAAGCTACTTGATTCTTCCATACAGACAATCTTTAGTTTGTGTGTGAAAATTTCAAAGAAACCAAGCTCATATTGTAGTATAGTTAATTTATTAAGTACTTCATTGGCTATGTAAGAAAACAGAAACCAACATGAAACAAAATTTATTGCTTCTTCTATTTTTTGTGTTATATGCAGCTTTCATGTTATTTGCAATATTATTGAGTTTATTTTATTTCTCTTCTTATCTCTCACCTATCATATACATTCTTTTGTTTATATCTATTTCTATCATCATGGTCTTCTTAATATGTGTGCCTAAACGGTAAAGTTGCAATAGATTAAAAACTAGAGAAGATCAGCTTAAACATGAGTCAGGGCGGGTTGTCGGGGAGGGAGGGAGGTTAGAAGTGTGGAAACAACATGGTGGTTTGGGATTTGTTTTGATGATGATAAATTGCATTATTTGTTTTGTCATAGGATTCTTCGGGTAGATGATATAATAAGGGATCTGAATATCTAGGTGACATCAATAGATGATGCACATGAAGATCCGCAAGGCCCATATTAAACTGTTCCCTCTTCCATGAAGACAGACCGACGCTGTAGTTTATAATACAATCTACAGTAGATACTAGATCCCTCAGCACATAATTTTTTTTAATTATTACATGACTTCACTATCCAACACACGGAACTTCCAGGCTCCCTGTTTGTCACATCATCATCTGAGTTTTTCTTTGTCATTTATTTGATTCTGAGTCGTAAATCAATATGGTATGTTTTTTTTGTTTGTTTTTGTCTGCATTTGTGTTTCCCTTTGCCATCAACAAAATTTTGGAGGGCATTCTGGTAGAAGTTTGGCTTTGTCGGAGTTCCAGTACAAGCAATAAAAATCACTAAAATATCTGAGAAAGAGATCAAGAAATACTCTTTGAGGCCGACTTATCGTAACTTAGTGTAGACATTATAAGTAATCGTATACTTCCAGTTTATTAAAAGATTTATCTATACCCCAAATTCCCGAAATGTTCAATGATGCATCATGCCATCATATACCCCAGAGCACAATGAAAATCACCAATTACCCTTCTTTGTTGCGAACATCACCAATGTACAAAGACTAATTTTGCTTTCAAACTACTTCATCCGTATCTTACTTGCTACATTTCATTATAGCTTTAGTATTAGGGAAATACATGTGGGTTGTTAGGGATCACACTTTTATCAGTAATTGAGAAATAATAGGGAAAAATAGATTGATAAATGACAGAATGGAGGATAAATCAGTATAAATAATATGGGGAAATATAGCAATTAATTTGCGATATCCATTTAAGGAAGCTGTAGCAAATTATTAACAAGATAGAGGGAATAGAAATTGTGTCCAAAAAGCTGAAAAAGCAATTGTCAACCTTCCAGAAAACATCAAAGTCGAACATGACAATTGATGATTGTTGGTTACTATAGGCTAATTGGTGCATGTTTTTAACACAAAACCACAAAGTTGGGTATATGGTGAATCATTGAAAAGTTAGGGACACACGATGACTACTTTACTGAGAAGATTCTAAAAATAAAAGAATCAAACTCGAAATAGAAAAGTCACCCAAATTCGATAATAATTTTTTGCAAGTCCGCATTAGATAAGTATAGAGTAATGCTCTAGCACAAAACAATCACTTTAGCACAAGACATTAGGGATTTAGTTTAAATTTCCAGTATTCATCTTTCATAAAGTTTCCCAGGTTAGAATACCTCAGGATCATGAAATAAAAAACAACGCCAGGATAATTGGGTTAGTTTCTTTGTAAGCTTTTGGTTAGTGCCTGCCTGAAAAACTGAGGTTTAGCTGTTTCATTGATGACAGATTGCTGGAGCAGACGTGAACCAAAAACTCTTCAGAGGTTTCGCAATAACTGCTGCCGTGAGAGAAGGGCATCTAGAGATTTTGAAGGTGTTGGTGAAGGCAGGGCTTCTCAACCGGCCTATGAGCAGGCACTCTTGGAGGCAAGCAAACATGGACGAGCAAGATTTGTGGGAACTGCTCATGGGGTCTGACCTTATACGTCCCCATGTTGCCCTGCATTCTTTTATCACAGCATGTTGCTAGAGGATTTTTACCGACGTCATGATACAATGATCAAGGTACTAAAATATTGCATTAGTATATCCCTACACCATATTTGACATATAGAGATTTTTGGCATCTACTTAATAGTTTGCTCTTGGCTTTCTTATTGATGATTAGGACGCCACACTCCTAATCGTTTTCTGATTTAGATTCTATATTGCCTAGTAAAAATACTTGGACACAAAGATTGAAGAATCGTTATCCATCGAATGTTTTCCATCAACCAAATAGAGCTCTATCAGAGTATCAGTGGGCATTGGCCACACGGACAATTTGTTGTTATGATTGACAGTGTGGTGTGGATGCAAATGCAATGAACCGTGTACTTGTCCAATCATCAAAGCCAACTCTTCATACCAACATTGATTGTAATGGCCTCGTTGCTGCTGTTGTCAGTAGGCAAGCATCTATTGTCCGCTTTGCTGCTACAGGTGACTTTCCGTCTCTTTTACTGTAAATTCTGTAACTGCAGTGATACACTGATTTACCATCTGATCCTCTCCACTAGACCACGAACTACTATGTAAATATCTGAATATCTAACATGTTAAGCACTAACACAGTACATTTACATACAAAAATGACAATAACGTCCTTGAAATAAGCAAGTTAAAGATTGAAGTGGTTCAGAAAGGGAGAAGCAAACTTACCTTTATATGGTTTGTTGTACATCATATTGTTTGGATTATTTGCTCATTGACCCTCTTGTAGTATTGAGTATTTGTTCGTAGGGAAAATGTAATTACTCTGAAGTATTAACTATTTATAACTTTTTTACTTATACATAATTAAACATATTAATATCTCGAAGCGGCCTTTACAAATGTGTCAAATCCTCCGTGACAACCATAAAAAAAAGTTAATATTTCACCAAATTATTTGCTAAATGATAGACCCGTGTACTTTTGAATAGGTTGGAATTAGGAGGGATGATATGAAGTTAACATTTTCTCTGTTTGTTGTTGGTCTCATTATGTAAGTAGCACCTGGGAGTGGGACGAAGAGGCTAGGCCTATGTACCTAATTGTACCTAACAGGCCAACAGGTAATAGAAGTACAAATATAAATATCAATTGTTATGGAAAGTGATCCGTTTAACCTGATCTCTTTTCGAAAAATGTACTGTTTGTGATGTGTCAAGTAGTTGGGTTCATTAATGAAGTTTGTTCAGGCGTTGAGGGTAACAACTAAATCACAGCTGGATATGTTACCATAAAATACGATGCATCCGTTCAAGGTTCTCCTACGGATGAGTAATGAGAATATCTATCTGAATCCTGATGGCTCTTAACTCATGAGATATGGAGGAGTATAATATCAAAGTGGGGAAGTTTTGAGTCAAGTTCAAGTTAAATGAACTTGTAATTCAAAAATCAAAATTGACTAGTGACCTTTGTACATATTTTGACAAAATTTTCAATAATTTTATTGACGGAGTTGTAAATTGGATCGATTAGATTGAACTTTTTCAATGCAATAAAGTCCCATGAGCCTAGATGCGTCTATTGGGGCCTAGTTGACCCGGTTATTTTAAGCTAACTTTTCATCCGTTTCGTTTCTCGCCTAGCCTATGAGTGATTAACCCACATTATTAGTTTGCATTTTTTTATCCGTTAACCCGACGTAATATTCATCTTACGCTATCTCTTCGAACACAATAGAAAAATTTGCAATTTATAATTATAAGGCAATGAAACAATGAAGTATAAAAATTTTGCTTTTTTAGTTGCAATTGTTTTTCACGCTTTCTAACGTACAAATTTGATAAATTGATATCTTTAATTCTATCAACAAATATTATTCAAATCTCTATATATTTTCAAGGCACACATTGAACAAATAGATCCTACACAATTGTAGTTTTTGTTTATATAATAGTATAAAAGTCAATAGATACTTATCACATAACTAGCTATACTAGTGGAAATAATTGGAAAGTTTTGTGGTTTCAATTTTTACAATGCATATACGATATACTTTTTTGAAGTTTTTCTACCTTGTACCATCATCTTTCAAAGTCTTTATAGACCTTGTGGTTTCACAAGCTTCATCAATCATACCCCTACTTTCATATCTGACTTAGTTGATATATATTGCTACTGAGATATTTTATGTGTTCTAAATTCATTTTCTTAGGTATAAAACTGATTATTAAGCTGAATTCTTCTAATTCTAAAGTGGAAAATCCAAGATAAACCAATTTCTTCCCATTTTATAACAACCCAGAAATTTAAATTAATTTAATTTGTGTCATTCCTTAAATAGGATTAGCAGGAGCACAGAATCCTTGTATTAGTGAAGAGATAACAGTAGGGGTCATCTTGAGAACTGTGGAGATCTGGTTAATGGTAAGGGGTGCAGTTTGTCCTTTTATAATCTTATGATACCGCACAAAAGAAATGGTAACGTTTAGCATTTTTGCTTAGGGAAATAAGATTATCCTATACTGAGCTTTCAGAACTCTCATCACTTCTTAATTTGATATACAGGCTGATGTGAGAACAGACATTGAAATGAAACTTGGAGCATGGTCATGGGACACAGATTCTGGAGAAGAGTTTCGAGTGGGTGCAGGATTAGCAGAGCCATATCCCCTCACTTGGTGTGCAGTTGAGTACTTCGAGATCAGTGGGGCAATCCTCCGAATGCTTCTAAGAAATCACTCTCAGAATACTCACCATCCTAGGAAAAGAACTCTTCTCCATCATGCCATCCTCTGTGCTAAGCAATGTGGCTATCAAAATGCTACTTGACTGTGGTGCTGATATTGAGTGCCCAGTTAAAACAACATCCAATACTTTGTCTCCGTCCACATGGCTGCTCGACTGGGATTACCAACAATCCTCCGAGCTTTAATGAAGCTGGCTGTGATATAAACTCGAGCAAACTCTGGTGACACAGCTCTTATGATTGCTGCCAAATACAAGCGAGAAGAGTGTCTCAGGATACTGGCAGCAGCAGGTGCTGATTTTGGGCTGATAAACAATATTGGGTTTCCTGTTAGTTCAATTGCTTCGGGAAATAAGTGGTCTTTTTGAGTTTTCAAGAAACAGTATTAGAAGTCACCAGAACAGGGAAAGTTCCTCAAAGCAGTAATCTCTCAAGCTTTTCACCTTTGCTATTGCTGCCCAAGCTAGTGATACAGAGGCTCTCAAAATTGTGGTTAGCACAGCCAGAAATAGACATTAATCAACATGATGATAATGGTTTCACAGCGGTCTTGCTTACAGCTTTGAAGGTCATGTAGAATCCTTTCGCTTGCTCGTTTATGCTAGGGCTGATGTAAAGCAGTCCATTAAATCAGGGGATACTGTGATTACCTTATCTGAGCTTAGCAGCATGAGAAACTTGTTTGAGATGGGTACTCAAGTATGCACTTGAAATGGACAATCGAAATGCTGAAGGGTTCTACGCTCTGCACTGTGCAGCTCGTCAGGGAGATATAGCAGCCGTTCAACTGTTGACAGCAAAAGGTTATGATGTGAACGCCCCTGATGGAGATGGCTACACCCCTAAGCTAGCAGCCAGAGAAGGTCATTCCCATATTTGTCAGCACCTGATTATGAAAGGTGTTCGTTGTGATGTTAAGAACTTCAGAGGTGAAACTGCACTTTCGCTCGCTAGGAAGAATAGTAGAAAGGAAAATGATACTGAATGCATTATACTAGATGAGCTCGCTCGAAGGCTGGTATGCACGGGGCTTGTGTGCAGAAGCACACTAGAAGAGGGAAAGGGTCCCCATGCTAAGATGATTAAAATAGTGGCAAACACAGGAGTTTTGTCATGGGGAACATCCCGCAGGAGAAATGTGATCTGTCGAGAAGTTGAAGTTGGACCCAGTGCACGCTTTTGGAAGAACAGGCGAGGTAAGAGTGATGCAGAAGATGCTGGTGTTTCATGTATGTAACAACCAAGAACAAGGAGTGCATTTTGTCTGTGAAGGTGGTTGTGATGCTGCAAAATTGTGGGTAAGAGGAATCAAGCTCCTGACAAATGAAGCTATTTCAGGCTCCAAGCCAAACCATATTTGAATGTTAAAAGAGTTTTGCATTTAGGTGTATTGGTTTTCTATAATAGTGTTGTAATACTTCACCTTGAAGTATTCTCTCATTATAAATATTTTCAAACTACTGTCAAGATTGAAGCAAATCCAAAAAAATCAAATTTCCATAATAATTATTCGAACATGTTCCACAAAAAGCTTTATCAAATTTCCTCAAGTCATCACAACTATAAGAACATGTGAAGCAACATTTTTTACGGAATGTACAATGAAGTTGAATCTGCATCCTTAAAAAAGCAATACCATCTGATCAAGCACTGTATAAAGCAAATTGCATAAAACATGGTGGTCTTATGATACTTTTTAGGCCGAAGATATCTCCTTCTCCTTTGCTTTGCACATATCCTCAGCAGACTTGACAAACTTCTTAATTTCATCAATCTAAGCAAGCATAAAGCAATCACTATCAACAAAAGGGAAGGGACATAAAGAAAAAAGAGTATAGATATAACTGGCTGTTCTCGACTGCTTACTTCTTTCTCCAATTTTTTGGCACCGTCTTTAGGATAACCAGCTTTCTTTATAGTATCAATGCCTGCATAAAAACAAACAGTAGTTTCCAAATGAGCTTGTTGGACATGAATTTGATTTTTGCAAGAGTGATTTGAAAATTAAGTTCATATACCTCCTTCCGTTTTTGTTTAGTTTCCCTTTTGCTTTTTCAAAGTCAAAGTTCATCAACTTTGACCGTGTTTTAACACTAAATGCTAGCATGTGAGATCTTGTTAGATTCGCTCCAGTATGTAGATTTAAGTTATCATCTTTTTTATAACTTTATTAATACATAATTGGAGATATTAAAGTCAAAGGGAGTAAACTAATAAAGAAGGGAGTAACTTGTCAATGTCTCATGCTATGCAAAAACATTTCTACTATGGCACAACCGAGCTGTAAAATTTAATAATTTCAATTAAATGATTTTATAATCATTTTTTGAAATATTTGATATGCAAGAACTAACATATACTCCTTTGTCTAGAAGTAATAGTCACAGAATCACACTATTTTAGAATGTCCCCCAATAAGTTGTTATACTTTTAAAAAGATTGTAGTGGTTAAGAATTAGATTTCCTAAAATGCCATAACTTATATTACATCAACATTACCCTTATTCCTTAGAAGAGACTGGATGAGGTGCAAAGAGGTTGGACAAACACAGCCTTAAATCAAAAGGAAAGTTAACCTAATGAAGCAAGTTTGAATAATCATTAGCTCGAGACCTCTGCAACTGCCTCAATCTGCAATGCTGCATATCATGCAACTTGTACAACATGCAAAACAGACAAGACATCCATAATCCTTATTGTGATACGAAGTGCACATCAGATGCCAGAGTACTCTGCTTAGGCTATATTAACAATGTAGGTAACAGGAGCAACATTCAGATAAATATTTAGACTTGGTTTTTCCTTTCCTCAAATTTCCGCTTTCTACAATAATGACCTCTCCATATAATGAGGAAATATTCAAATCGACAGAATTGTCCCTTTGGAACACCATGTTATCATTACAACAGAATCTCAGCCATCTGAATTGAACCCAAGACCTACTCGAACAACAGGATCTCTTTTAGGACAACCTAGTTCTCCCTCTTTTATCCCTCCCAAAGACAAGCGCAGCACAGAAGAGGCAGATGGAGAAATAGAACGAGAGATAACAATTAGACAAAGTATGTCGACAATAAACCTTTTGGCGAGCTCTTCTAATGCTTTGCTTGACATCTTCACTTGATTTGGCAACAATCTTACACATGGCCTATATTGAAAAAGGAATATTTATCCTCAACTTCAAAAGCAGTATTGCAGCAAAATAACGTACAGATAACACACCTGTATGTGCTCCTTGGTTAATCTGTCCATCAAAAGGAACCACAGAATAAGTTGGTTAAATGGAAGGAATAGAAACACTTCAGATACTATCCATAAGATTCATCGATATATCTAACAAAAATACGGAACGAGTCACTTACGGAGGAACAGCAGCTATCAGTCGCTGACCATCAGATTTCGGATTTAAGCCTAATGGAGGCAAAGCAATGGCTTTCTCCAATTCTTTACTGGTCTGCAGTGCGATCACTATATAAGAATAAGATATGATGACTTAATGATACTAAAAAGTGACGCACGTGCAATAATAATAATTACATTATCTTTTTTTCATTTGCCTTTCAATCGTATTTTATTTCCTGTCACAAATTTTCCAGCCTTAACATAGAAGATGCATCACGTTTCAAGCAGTCACAGGTCATTAGAAGTGAAAGTCAATAGATCTACAAACTAAGTACCAGGTCAATTATGGTGACTAAATTAGCTTATCAGAATGCAGCTAGCAGCAATAACAGCAAAAGGAATGACAAGTGCATTGAAGTCATAAAAAAATGTAATCGTAGTGAACTTCGCACTTTGAAGGTATAGTTACTTACTTCTGGGTCATAAGGGAGTTATTGATAGAGTTTTAGGGTCAATGATGGTAACAGAGGCCATTCTGTTCAGATTCATCATTACGCCACCAGTGTCCACAATGATGTGGTCAAGCATTCCCCTGAAAACAATCATAAAAGTTCATCAACTTCAAGCCAGTTATTAATAATCTCCATCTTTGTAGGAGCGACAGCAACGGACCTGTCGATGCTCTTCCTGTTCGTAGCTTCATTAGCTCTCTTGATAATGCATCTAGGGCTGCCTCCATCTGTGAATTAGCAGTTGACTTTACAACAGGCCCAATGTCTTCAACAACTTGAGTCGTGCTAACATCATCGTCCCCCTGAAGAAGTTTAAGAAAAATAAATTGTATTCAGATCCATGCCTCATTTAGTCAATGGATCTTTCAAGATTTATAATGTACGTGATTCCGTGAAAATGTCAAGATGTATAATTCTGCCTGGGTTTGCGCAATAGAAGTCTACCAAATACACATAAGGATAACCAAAATGTAATCGGCAAGCCTGATTTTCTATTCTGTTTCTTGATACCACCTTCATGGTAGATAATGATGACTACCCAATTGATCTCCTAGATTCAACAAGCCAAACTTGACTCAAATCTGGGACTGTTTCTGTGTGTGTGTGTGTGTGTGTGAGAGAGAGAGAGAGAGAGAGTGTATGTAGATAGATATGTACTTATATTCAGTCATTATAACTGCATATTATTTTCATTTCTATTACAAAATGTCACTTTATATGCTTCCTACGTTTATCTAGGAGATTGACTGGACATGTTCATAGATATTCAATCGATGCTTATTGCACAGCCACGGTTAGACACGGAGAACAAATTAATCCTACTAGAACTCTAAATTACAAAAATATCTAAAACTATGCAAAAGTCAGACACTAAAACACCAATTAAAAAGATTGGATTGTAGAACTTCCATTGATTGAGAAATGAATAATATTGGAAAGACAATGGCAAGGCCCTTAAAGCCAACAAGGTTGAGCTAACATGTTTGGCAGGAAGAAGCAAAGGGGTGTGGTTGATTATTTTCCTAACCATTCTAGAGTAGTAAAGAGGTTCTTCGAAGAACACCAGCACAAGAGGATTTAATGTGGGAACCAAAGGAGGCTGTAACACATGAGTGTTGAGAAAGGGTTCTCGAAACACACAATGTCTAGTGGAAGCAAATAAGAACTTTCCGAACTTGTGTTGTAATACGGGCAAAACACAACCCGTCTCAAGCAATTGCAACAATGCAATACTGAAAGTCTACAAAGCATAAAATAAAGCACATGATAATCAACGAGTAAACCCCACATAGGGAAGGAAAACCAGGGGACAGAAGCTGGTATCATGCCCTTCAACTAATCACCAATAATAAAAGTCAATACATCAAATACCTCTTCTAGATAATACTATAGGTTTCACAAACATGAAAACAATCTTGGAAGAACAACTCTCCATAAACATTACTGAAAATTGGTAATATAACAACTAGGAAGGAATTAGTGCTGAATATAATATATCGACTTTGGGAACACAAAACCAAAACACTATGTCAAATTTTGGCAACGATAGGAGCAAATTTGGCCTTCGATTAGATGGCAAGCGAACCCGAGGCCTAATGAAAAGAGACTTACCTCGGGAGGAACTTTACACTTTTCCTCTCGTGTGATAAAGTTCTTTGTAAAACAACTTGGACGAAGTTGGCACATTATCGCCCTCCTCGGCCAAGCTGACCATTTCCTTTCGTCCTCGAGCTCTGACCAATATGTCTTTGGTGAGTTCCCATTGACCTTTTCAAAAGTGGTTGGCATAACCATCATCATCCACCTTTGCAACACAGATCACTGAACATCGAGAACATACTTCACATTTTTTAAAATTGACCTCTGACAGTAGATGTCTCGAATCAAATTGTCCTAAGCTTGACAATCTTGCATAGCTTGTCATTTCCCATCTTCATATAGCGAAAATACTGCTAGTATATGATTGGGAGAACTCCATGTGTGAGGGGAGATGATCAATACCCTTGAGGTATATCAACCGACCACCCGACAAAGTCTGAGTCATCACTATTGACAATAGCCTAAAGCCTTCTCAAAAGGAAGGTTTTCGACTTTTCTCCCCTTTTTGTTGGCCTTTGTTTGCTTTTGCCATCTAATCAAAAGCGATACGTGTCGATCATGGCCAAAATTTAACACGGTGTTCTGACATCCCTAACGTACGTATTCGTCGGTTGGATTGTCGTTTTGTGCTCTGAAATCGGTATTTCTTATTCAACCATAATTTTCCAAAAAGAATTATATTACCACTTTTGAATGATGTTTATGGAGAATTATTGTTCCAAGTTGTTCCTTTATGTTTATGGTGCTTCTTGTAATATCTAGAGAAACACTTGGTATACCCATTTATTTTTATAAGTGATTAGTGGAAGGGCATAATACCACCTTACCATCACGTGGTTTTCTCTACCTATTAGGGTTCCACATAAATTATCATGCGCTTTACATTTTTGCTTTGTGGTTGTTTAATATTGAATTGTTGTTGTTCATATATGTTTGCTTGATATTGGTTGTGTTTCCAAGATTTTACAACCTAAGTGAGAAAAATTATTGAGTGCCTAGGCCAGTAGACATTATGTATGTTTTGTGATCTTTTTCCCGACATCTTGCTCTAGCAAAAGCTTGGTTATTAGTGCTTGGATGTTTTCTTGTTCCACTAAAGTGAAGGACGGGGAAAGACCGGAATCAATCATACGAAGATAATTGGTTAGCACACTAGAACCTAGTGGATTGTTGGTTAAAATGGTGACAAAGTTAAATATGGTTGCATGTTTAATTTCACAACTTCTAATCATGACACTTGGAAGATGAGAATGGAAGATACTATTTATATATAGGATTTGCATGAATCAATATTTAATGAGACTAGGCCAAGTGGCAAGTATGAAGCCGCTTGGAAGTTACTGAATCGAGAGGTTTGGACTTTGGTTCGACGATTCTTGACTCGAGTGTTTTTCGGCATGTAGCAAGTGACACAAATGCCTAAAATTTGTGGAAGAAAGTTGATATACATATGAGATATAATTTTCTAAGCAAAGCCTCATTCATGAGAAGACATGTAAGTTGGAATACTCTAATGGCCAAAGTATGATTGAGCATTTAAATGTCTCAAGCTATAGTGAACGAGTTGGATTTGCACGCACTAGTTCTCCTTAATTCTCCACCAGATAGTTCGGAGACTCTTGTTTTGTCCCTTAGCAACTCCGCCGCACAGGAAATACTCATAATGGAGATCGTGAAGGTGAGCTTATCAAACGACGAAGCAGAGCGGAAGGTGGACAGGGTGCCCATGCGGGCGGTTTCGGGCTTGGGTGGGCGATCTGCACGCGTTTTTTTGCGGTTTAAGGTTAAATTGTGGCCCTTGGATTACTTTATACCTTGTAATATAAATACCCTATTTTACGAGTTTTAAAAAGAGGACCACATAACGTCGTTGTTTCGATCTTAAAGCCTCATCTTTTTTAGGGTTTTAGGAGAGAGAGTGAGTTTGTGAGAGAGTTGTGTTGTTCACCACTGTTCTCCATTAAACCATAGTGCAAGATTGTAGGTTTTTCTCCGGAGCTCGGGTTTCCCACGTAAATTGGTGTGTTTGTTTTTCTCTCTCTTTGCTTTACTTGATTGTTGTTTCAATTTCTTGCTTGTTCATGATTGTTGTTGATTGCCATAACTAGTTAGCACTTGTTTGCTTAATCACAACAGAAGGATCTCCGCTCCTCTTCTGATTAAACAGGGGATCAGAAGCATGTGCATCCCAATTTTCAAAGCACAATTGTAGCAAATGAGAATCAAAAGCTCTAATCCTCCTACCTACATTCCGTAACTATTTCATCTTCAATCTCCCCCTAACACCTTAAAAAACCAGCATACTCAAATAAAGTTGCTAAAAGATCACATTTCATATATATTAACTTCATTACTTCAAATCAGAGCAATTAGTAGAACGCAAATCATCAACAAACAGAAACACACTGAAAATGGCGAAAACCATCACATACCAAAAAATAAATAAAAAATTTGTACAACAAAATATGAAACTGGCAACATTATAGTGAAAAAGAATGAATGAAAGAAGAAGAAACATGCTTGATTTGCGTCCTTTGGCAAAACTCCGACGGCATTCTTTGAGAAAATGGGTAGAAGGTAAGGTGGGATGTTGGGTGAAGGAAGGGGGTGAAGAGGGGGGGATGGGAGTGAGGAAGGGGAGATGTGAGAGAGATTACGACAATGGTGAAGGAGAGAGAGAGAGGTGCGATGATGATTCAGTAATCTTCTCAGCGACATGGTTTTTTAACAAGGAATTGCAGGTTTTGAGAGTTGGGGATTGAAGAAGAAGAAGATGAAGATGGATGTTAACTTCTGAGGGTTTCTGAGTTTTAGAGAGCTAAACCACAAACTTAAGCTCGCTTTTCTACTCTTGGCAACCATAAACGAGAGAATAATTTAGAGCATTTTTTTTTTAGGTTGAACTTAAGAGCAGGTTTATTATTGTAAAAAGGAAAAAATTTGCTAGCTACTATTTTACACTTATAGTGTTTTTAAAAAATTGCGCTTTTAAAGAACTATCTTTCGAAAAATTACGTATGTAACGAGAATTTCTTTCAAATCTTGTCGTTTCACGGAGTAAGTGGGGGTTTAATCGGTAATAATTGAGTCGCGTAAATTGTTTTTCTTTCTTCCCTCTCGTTTCTCTCGCTTTTTTCGCTACCGAATGTGATTTTGCTTTTCTGACGATTGTCGTTTATTGATTAATATTAAATATAAAGCTTTTAAAATGATAGTATAATGAAAAAGAATTTATTATATATGGTAGTTTTGAAGAAATTTTTAAAAGGTAGTTTTAAAAAGTTGGTTATAAAGGTAGTTTTTTGAAATTTTGCCTTGTAGAATTTGATTTTAATAATCGGGCTTTTTGATCGTTAGGCTCAAAATAATGCACACCTTTCTTAATTTTTAATGATCAGCCCTTTTATCGCGTCCATTCATTTTGAATCGTGACTGTTGAAAGAAGGGTTGATGGCCAAGGAGAATGGATTAATTGCGCGCGCGTAATGATCCAATTGCACTACAATTTAATTAATTAATTTAAATTTAAATTACCTTAACTAAAACAAATAACCCTCGGCACGAGCGCCAGGCACCACTTGCCAACAACAACACCACAAAGGCACCCTCTATGGACACCACCACCACGAGGGTCGACCGCCCCCATTGCGGCCCGCACCACCACCTCCCACGACCTACCCCGGAGCTCCGGACTCCTCCCCTTCCCTCCACGTGCCACCGGCTTGACGACCATTTCCTGCCCACGACGCTCGAGACTTCGCCTAATGTGCGGCTACGGCGGCCACAGAGTTCCCCGACCTCACGACAAGTCCCGCACTACGTCGGCGGCGACACGCGCGTCATGGCGTCGTCGAGCGTATGTCCACTCTTCAGGCCTCCACTCTTGCCTCTCCAAGACAATTCTCAGCGGCTGCGTTTTCACTTTGAATTATTAACTCCAGGACCAAGATCTCGACTCACTTATGATTGTTTCGATTAGGAAGATCTTGATAATATGATCGATGAGTAGCTAACTCTAGCGTCGAAAATTGTCGCGGGCCCGGTTGTTTCTATTCCTTGTCTAAACACGAGGGTGCGACTTCAAATGGGTCGATTTTGGATGGATCGAATAGGTCCAAGGATTGGTTGGTCGTAGGGGTGGGGGTGGGGAAGGGGTTGTTCGCGAGGGGTGGGGGTGTGGTTGTTCGCGGGGGTGGGGGTTGTTTGCGGGGGTGGGGAGAGGGTGGTCGCAAGGGGGTGGGGATTGATAGCGAGGGACGGGATGGGGAGAGGTTGTTCTGCGGGGGGTGGGGGTGGGGTTGGGGTTCTTGGTGGCCCCGGTGAGGGGGGAAGAAGGGAGAAAGAAAGGGAGAGAGTTTAGAGAAGAAAGGAGAAAAATGAAAAAAATAATAATTTTACCATTTCGACGGGTTATGGGTCTCACGGTTCAGAGTGAGCGGATCGTGTTAAAAGATTGGATTATTAAAAAATGATCGAAGGGTAGGATTATTTTGAGTGAGCGACCACAAGGTTGGATTATTAGGGCTCGAGATTTTAACCTTTTATTATTTGGAAAATTTGTGCGAAATAGACTATTATAGGCCACTTTTAATTTAAGGGAATAGGCGGGTGGGTTTAAAGGTGGTTATGGGGATGGATCCTTAACTTAGGAGTGGTTTTTTGGTTATAAATTCGAAAAATTAAGAACATATTCATTATTTGCGAGGTTTTGGTTTTTTTTAAAAACACAAATTGAACATATGGAGACTAGAAAGGTCATTTCAAATGGCTTATATCATAATTTTTCGAGTTTTATTAGGCTGTAAAGTTTGACTCTGTGAAGCCCATTCTCGGCATGTCACGTTTGACAATAATCTTTAACTAAATATTCGTAAAAAATATTGAAAATCTATATTTTGAAAGCACACATTAAGTTGAGTATATAAATTTCGGGTTATAATCTTCTAAACTTCAAAGAATTGCATACTAATCCGTTGTGCAGGGCTAGTCAGCCCCATTCTTTGATATGGTCATCTCCATGGATGATCAAACTTAAGGCATTGTCCCAAACTCCCAATTCTCTTGGTTAGACTTCTTTGTGTCTCTCACATGCTCCATTCGTCAAGATTTTGATTTTCCTTAGCATTATGAATGCTTTCCTTTTTAGAGTAGGCTGATAGAACCATATAAGTTGCATTTGAGATTATGTTTTTCCCTTTATCCTTGTACCTTTCACTTTTGTAGTTCGAAACTCTCCTTGATGTAAATCGCTTTTCATGTTACGTTCATGACTCCAATCTAGTCACAGGAGACGCCTTAGAAGACTACTTCAGTTTTGTGTAACTAGATGCTCAGGCGGTAGCCATTAAGCTATTACCCTATCATCATTCTTATCATCCTCTAAGAAATGTCTATTTTAATGGTCATAAATTCTATTTTGGACCAGAAAGTTCTATCTATCTCGTTATCCCTATGTAATACCCATTTACTTAAACAAACATGACAGTTATCCCTACACCTTCAAAATTCCAATTAATGATACTTGGCTACTTGCAATATAGTGGAGAAATGGAAGAATGAGATTTACTCGAAACTACCACGAATGGTATAAACAATTGGTCTTTTGATACGCTCGGAAGTTACCCGTAGTATTTACGTTACTTTGGGTGCACTTTGCTAAGGGTTTGATTGTAATTGTGTAACATTCGTGTTTTTGACCAGACTCTTAGCGGAAGTTCGGAGTTTGCGAGATAATTTGTGTTAACGTCATGTATTCAGGGCTTTCAGGCGAAATGCATTTGAATGATGTTGTGATTGAAGTTGTCTTTGGAGTGCTCGGGAAATGTAGCATCGTAGCATAATTGCAATCATCATGGCATAGGAGCCATGCATCGCCCGGCTCGGCGCACAAGCGTCACGCAAGCTCCTTGGCCCGGCCTCGTCCATCGGCCTGACCTCGCCCCGAGCCGGCAAGGCTGACCCCATCATCGCCCGGCTCTCGCCCGGCGCTCGCCGATCGCAAGCCGGCGCGCGCTAAGCCAGTTGCCCGGCACGACGGCTCGCACCTCGCGAGCTAGGTCGCACCTCGCGTCTGCTTGCTCGTACCTCGCGAGATCCTTCGCACGGTGCGACACACCGCATACGACCGAGATGTGCGGTAGGCGGGAACACTCTTCGCACGGTGCGACCCGGGACTCGCACCTCGTGACCCCCAAAGTCGGTCTGGTTGTCGGGTGGTTTTTGAGCTTTAGTATAAATACTAAGCTTGTTTTTGGACCTAGGGGGCGGCGGCCACGAGGAGAGGGAGTCTCCAAAAACTCCACTCCTCTTGTTGTCTTCTCTTTGTAGTTTTTATTTTCTAGTTTAGTTTTAGGAGATTTCGACTATGGGATTGGCTTATGCTTATGCGGGTTGTAGCTTGAAGGCTTGTTCTTGAGCGAGAGTTAACATGAAGCTTCGAAGCATTGTGGTGAGATCTTTCCGCCCCTATTTAGTTTCTTTGATTATGGTTTAATTTCTATGCTTGCTTTCTATGATTTTTGCATGATTATGCTAGGAACGTTACTAGTTTGATTGTGTAATTAATCTAATGCTAGATTTAAGAATAGAATCGGATTGTTTTTATTCTTTTATCAATTGGCGTAGCAAACTAGGGGAGTAACTTAGATGCGGATCGTCTTGGTTATTTCTTGGGAAATTGGATGCGTCTGTTGAATGTTTATCGCTTGTATGACGTTAGCAGGGCACGGTTGGTTCTCTTTGTGTTTTATTCTTTGCTATTGGATTGAACTTAGGCGCGATCGGACTAGGTTATCCCTTTAGTTAGGGTTTTATAGTCACGCATCGTGCTATTCGACTAGGAATAAGGAGAACACGAGATTAGTTCTCGGCAAATAGATAATTATGGAAATAATTAGAGTGGAGGTTCAAGGATCGATAATGAATTGAGGTGGATGTTAATCGGATTCAAGATCTTTCCCGTATTGATTTCTCATTTTGTTTTATATGCTAGTTAGTTTTAGTTTGTTAGTAAATCTCTCCTTGACACCCCCACTTTGGCAATTAGGTTTCTACGGCCCCTAGCTGAATCCAGGTTTTGGATCTGTTTGAATAATGAGCTCGTCCCCTTTGTTTCCTATTGAATCGACCCTACTGCCATTATACTTCCTTAGTGTAAAAGAGAGTAGGAGAAATTTTATCTTTGGTAGGGTGCGGTGCACAGCGACACATCCGCGTCGCCCCATGGTATTTTGGCGCCGTTCGCGGGAAACGGTGGTACTTGTTTGTATTTAGCGTGATTTTTGGATGGTATTGCTTGTGCTCTTTGTTTTTTTGGCCACTCATATAAAGAATTCCCCTTTTTGTTTTAGTTTCTAGTTTTCATCTTCCATTGAGCTCTATGTATTGCCTTTTTGTATTTTGGACAAAGAAGCATGGAACTTGTTGCTTAAACTCTCTTGGGAATGGTTGATTGAGCTCCGATACTCTATATCTTGGTTATTGTCTAGCTTTAAGCATTTATATTAATGGTCATGACTTGGATTAGCTAGGAGTACTACTAGTTGATGTTTGTTGTTCACTTAATGTTGGGTTTTGGATATAATGCGATGTTATATGCTCAAAAATGATGTAGTAAGCTGAGGTAATAACGATGCATTGCAAGAGTCATTCTCGATCAATTTTGCGGTACTTGAAGTGGAGATTGACATGGAACCACCATTGTCACACATGGAGCACAAACCAAATGATTAAGCTTAAGGTACTAGAGTCGGGCTCACGACTTTAAACAAGGCGCTTCTCGGGAAGCGGCAGGACCCTTTTTATTTTCTTTCTTTTTCTTTATTTCTCATCAAATTTCCACCACCACAACAAATTTTCTTTCACCCACCGCCCCCCCCACTAAAAAGATCCACAACCAATCTTAATCAGCTTGGAACCAAAATCCTGAAAATTACTAGTTAGGGAGGAGTTGATAGCTAGGAGTTGGTAACACTAGAGGATTGAGATTGTTAATGTATCTTTTCGATCTCTTAAGCTAGGAGCAAATCTCAAAATCTAAACAAAATTTGAATTTGTCATTTGTTTGAGTGATTCGAGGGAGAGGGTTGTGAGTTGAGTTATGAGATTTGAGATGGTGTTGTTAACAAATTCCGAGTTTGATTGCTTTTCATGAGTTTTGAGCATTCGATCTTCGATTTACCCGATTTTCGAATTTCCCCCATTTTCGGTTTACTTTTTCTTTTAATTGTCGACACATTGAGGACAATGTGTAGTTTAAGTAGGGGGAGGTATTCTCATTCTCATGTATCCATGTTGTATATATTACTTTCAATTTGAAAAAAATGAAAATGAAAAAAAAATGGAAAAGAAAAAAAGAATATAAAAAAAAAAAAGTGATGAAAAGAATCCCGTCGAGTTGAAAACCCGCAAGGGCGGGCGACTCGGGCAAAAATTGGGGCTCGGATAGGTCGAAAACCGAAAAGGGCGGCCTATGCAAAAAAAAGAGCTAGTTGAACGGGTGAGTTTTGTGGCCTAAAAGAAGAGAGATGAAAAAAAATGTGAGGAAGCTAGGATGAAAACACGAAAAGGCTCCTAGGCAAATGAGAGATTAAGGAGAAATTTGTATTTGGAAAACTCATTTGCCGGAGTTGGTGTCATAAGGCGGAAGGTGTCTTCGGGGTTGGGTTAGTTATTTCATCCTTGATTTTGTGAAGTTTTTTTTTGGCTTTCACATTCTTTTGGTCAATTGTTTGTTTTTGGGAGTAAGCATGGAATTTATCCCTTTTTGTCTTTGTTCCATGGCTTGCTATTCTAATTTAGTTGTAGTAGTAGTAGTTTTAGGTCATCTTTTGAGGTTTGGGAGAGCCGATAGTTCAGTGTGTTATTGTATTTGGCGATTCTTGTTGGTGTTGTTGGTTAAACTTGTTGGCGTCTTGCCGTTATTGTTGTTGTCACGTCTTTGTATATTTGGTGGAGCTTGAATCTAAGTGTGGGGAATCATTGTCCACTACGTTTAGGTTTTGTGCGTATTGTTGTTAAGATGTGATGATGATGGTGTAGTTGATGGGGAGTGTAGGTTAGGTGTCGATAGCTTGGGTGAAGATTTATGCCGGTGATCCTCATTTCGAAGTCACTCGAGGTCGAGTAAAGTTGAAGTGTGGGGGGTATTTGATACGCTCGAAGTTACACGTAGTGTTGCGTATTATATTTTGGGTGCACTTTGCTAAGGGTTTGATTGTAATGTTAACGTTCGTGTTTTGTTTAACTCCTTAGCGGAAGTTCCGAGTTTTGCGAGATAATTGGTGTTAACGTCACTTATGTTCCCGAACTTTCATGGCAAAATGGGTTCGGAGTGATATAGTGATGGAAGTGTCTTTGAGAGGCTCGGGAAATGTAGCATCGTAGCATAATTGCGATGTCACCAAGAAGAACCAACTTCCATGGCAAGCCGACAGCAAGCTCTCGTGCACTGCAAGCGCCGGCAGCCTCGTCGATCCGCGCACGCTCACCTCGCCCGCATGTGCAGCCTGGGCGCCCAGCGTCCGCCAGCTCTCGCCCGGCGCTCGCCATGGGGGCAGGCTAGCGCTGAAGGCAGTTTGCCCTAGCACCTGACGAGCTAGGTCCGCACCTCGCGACTACCTTGCTCGCACTCCGCGAGGTCCTTCGCACGGTGCGACCCGCCATTTGCCCGAAGGAAATGTGCGGTAGACAGAGCACCTATCTTGCTTTCAAGGTGCGACCCGGACTTCGCACCTCGCGACCCCCCTGAGTCGAGTGTGATTTGTCGAGCGATTTTGAGCTTTAGTATAAATACTAAACTTATTTTTGGACCTAGGGGGCAGCAACCACGAGGAGAGGGAGTCTCCAAAACTCCACTCCTCTCTTGTTGTCTTCTCTTTGTAGTTTTTATTTTCTAGTTTGGTTTTTAGGGAGATTTCGACTATGGGATTGGCTTATGCTATGCCGATTGTAGCTTGAATTTGTTCTGGAACGAGATTAACATGAAGCTTCAAGCATTATTGTGAGATCTTCCTCTCTATTTAGTTTCTTTGATTATGGTTTAATTTCATGATTGCTTTTATGATTTTTGGTAAGATTATGCTGGGAACGTTACTAGTTTGATAGGTAATTAATCTAATGCTAGATTTAAGAATAGAATCGGATTGTTTTATTCTTTTATCAATTGGTGGCAAACTAGGGAGTAGCTTAGATGCAGATCGTCTTGGTTATTTCTTGGGGAAATTGAATTAACCGTAGAATGTTTATCGCTGTATGACGTTGGGTGTCTGTTGGTTCTCTGTGTTTGTGCTGGCTGCCATATTGGATTGAACTTAGACGCGATCGGACTAGGTTATCCTTTAGTTAGGGTTTTATAGTCACGGCTGATCGTGCTATTCAACTAAGAATAAGGAGAACGCGAGAGTGGTTCTCGACAATAGATAATTATGGAAAATAATTAGAGTGGAGGTTCAAGGATCGATAATGAATTGAAGTGGATGTTAATCGGATTCAAGATCTTTCCATATTGATTTCTCATTTTGTTTATATGCTAGTTAGTTTAGTTTAGTTATAATCTACTTGAAACCACTTTGTATTATTATTAGGTTTCTACGGCGCTAACTTAATCTAGGTTTTGGATCACGGCGAAGTGTTAAACTCGTCCCTAGTTTCCCTCAGGATACGACCCCCACTTCCATTATACTACCTTAGTGTAAAAGAGAGTAGGAGAAATTTTATCTTTGGTGAGGTGCACAGCGACACATCCGCGCCCGCCCACTTTTGCTTGCGAGTACACATAAAAGTATTGGACAATTATTACAAATTATTAATTTTATCATTCTCTCTTTTTGCCCTTTCTTTGTCTTTTTTTCTTCCTCGAAAGCAGTTATCATCATTTATTTTGTATCTTTGTTGAAAAAAAGGAAGCTATAACAAAAAGGAGGTTTTAAGTAGTATGTTACTACTCACCCAATTCTGTTTATCTTGTGAAAATAAGTTTAGATTAGATGAAATCTATGTTGATGGACATTGAAGCTAGTTTTTTTAAGCGATATATTGTCAAATACATTTTCTTTTATCTTAACAAAAAGACTTCTCTTTCTTATAATCTTGCAACTTTTCCAAAACAAGTAATGTTATAAACAATTAAAACTCTAAAAACAAAAAACATTGTGAGTATTTTTATAAGGAGGTTAATAAGGTTGTGTGGAGTAATCATTGTTTAAAAAAAAATCTTACTCCATCTTTTTTTTACTCAAGGCCACTACGCCATCGTTTAGCCTAGGGTACTACCCAAATAATATATCTTCTTTCACACTTGTTCTACGAAAATACAATCCCTCATAGCTAATATGTATTTTGAGATCTTTCGGAATATTTTGTTGAATGATTCCCACCCTCGTGAATGATTCCCACCCTCAATCACCGTTAATTAAACAATGTGTTGTCAAGTCCATAAAAGTAAATAATAACTACTAGATTTTATTTACCTTTGTGAGGATTTATTTATATGTTGGAATTTTTTTTTTATTTTTTAGGGGTCATATGTTGGAATATCATACATATGATACAACCATCATAGAACAACTATTTTAATTCAATAGATATCATATTTCACCATATATGTAGATGTTGTATTAATAAGGGTACAATATTATAAAAATTCTAGAAATTTACTTAGTTTAAAAACTTATTATAGATTTTTCTTTGTCAAATATATATTCATTGGTTCAAAAAGAGTTTTGCAATATAAGATGTGTGCATATGTTGTCCATCTTGAGTATATTGATACATATTATGCACGTGATATTAAAATATGTTATATAACAAAAGGAAATTACATACACTTCAGCTCTTAAAATTAAATATTGAATTTAACGTTTCTAAAAAAATGCATTACCTATTCTTTCGAAGTTCAATATAGAATGACTCTCATTAATATAGTTTCTCACCTATAAAGTCATGAAGTACAAACATGAACTCTCTCATTCCCGCAAAATCACGAGACAACTAGATTTTAACAATTTAAGTTTAATAGTATGGCCTTTATGAACAAGTTCTTCCACAATCATAGTACAAGTTTTAATAATGTTATAGACGCTCTTCTTAGCTTTTAGTGATTTAACATACGCGAAGTTGTGACTTGTGCATAAAGTTTACTTTACCAATAATTGCATAATGATTGGCATTACATATTAAGTGAAATAAGAAATTGTATTAACTGCGTCGTAAATGGTTCGGACTTAATAAGTCCGGAACTTTTCAACCTAGAGCGAGCTAGGCTTGAATTTCACTAATAATGTTCATATTATTATATAACATAACATGATGTTTAAATTAAATTAAAATTGCCCCCAACCAGTTGCAAAATACCGAGTCACTAATTGTACTTTGTCATCCATATAGGCACATTACAATCTCAAAACCACCATATGCTACTAACGGTAAAGTAATGGTGCAACTGGAACCTTCGGGTAGCGTAGAAACAACATAGCCATTTTTTCGATTTTAGAAAAAGCAGTCAAAATTAAAAAAATGATGTACTTACTAACCACTACACAAACTTATTGAACATATGAGGTTAGACATACAATAAGAAAGATTAATGAATGTGATAAAGAGGTAATAATTTATATATGTTATTAACGATCCTCTTTGTTGTTAGATGGCAACTTGTTTATATTTGAGGTTGTGATCTTGATCATGATCTTGCTTCGTGTTGGTTATTGACATTATTAATATTCCGATTAAACTTTTGAGGACCTCCTATGCCACCTACAAAGCAGTCCCATTGGTTTTCTTTTGATGCTCTTTAGCTTTGTTGAAGATGACCGTAAAACCTTCGGCCGATCTTGGATTGTTTACATCCCGTTCCCCAAACTTAGGTAATGGTCTACCTCTTTGCATTGGTACCACTGCTGTTGTAGACATTTTAAGCACGAAATAACATGAAACCATGTCAAGTTTCTTGGTCAACTCTTATATATTATACATTTTATAATAGAAATTATTGTATAACCGTAACATATCAAGTTTCTCTCATTCCATACATGATTTAAATAAACGTGCAAGTTCGTATAGAATTTTTAACTTATTAATATGTTAAAGAAGACATCGCAAACACACTTATAGTGAACTAATCTTAAGAACACTTATAACTAGTCAAACGTGTATCCACCATTAACATTAATCTTAATGTTATACTATTTAATCTTCAAGTGTAGAAGAAGATGTGGCTTTGGGTACAATATATCCATAATTATATCTTCATATCTTCTTAACACGATCTTGATTATCCAGGAAACTTTTTGAAGGAAACCCTTTCTTAGTATTGAGACACAATGATTATCCATGTTCTTTCCCTCCTCCATATGTGCAATTGATGGTTTTTAATATGTTAAATAAACTAAATTTTTCATCAAAAGTAATTGGAAGTCTTTGAAATCAAAATACAAATAATATCGCCATTATTACTACAATTGAAGAAGATATATGTTATATATTGAAGAGAATCAAATGTATACCTACAAAGACTTTGAATTTTTACTTAAAATTCAAATTTATAAGCCTTTGGTCATAGAAACAAAAGTGCGGCTTAGAAAGCGAAGCATGTATTAACCTAAAAAAAATTAAAATATGTATTTGGAGAGACGATCGATGTCCTATGTACTAAAATCAATGGTAAATATCAGTGTTATGATTTATAATATGGTGGGAATCTATCTAAGAGATGAGTACCTTAATGATAAATTAGTGTTATGATTTATGAATAAAGTTAAACAATGTAGATGAGGTATTACGACAAAAATTATCATTCATGAAACATAATATCTTATAACTCAAATTACTATGAATATAAGAGAGATTTCAAATTCATTAACTAAAATGCATGCATAAAAACTAACTTACCGACATCAAAGATTATCGGAGAAATATCAACAATGGGGCAAGAGGAAGAAAGAAAAATTTGTAGCTTGGGGAGAATCATATGTAAATAGAATGAGGGCAACCGATTGAAAAAATAAATATAAAAAAATGTAATTAACAAGATAAACTAGAAGATTATGATGCATGATGGAAAAGAGAGAAAGATAGTCATTGGCCAAACTAAAGCTAATAGCGAATATAACTCCCTAATATTCTAATTATCTAATTTTAAGTACGGGATGAAAATTTTGTTTATATATAACCTTTGACATGATTTATGGTTATAACCTTACAAGATAATAGTAGTTATATCATGCTAGATGTGTGTTCATGTGCAATGCATGTAGAAATCCTATTTGGAGCTAATATATACTCTATCTATATATCCCACATTAATACACTTTCTATTTTCGTTTACCCCGTCATAATTGATAAACTTTCTATAATATTAAGTTCCCACCACTTTTATATATGTATCTAGATTAGTAGCCCGAATAATAGTAAAGAAACATCCCAACACTCATTCATTAAAAAAATTAAGGTTATTGCACAAACCACTAAATACAATATCAAAAAAATTAAGATCGTACAAACTACTAACTACAATATATAAGAAATCACATAGAATTCAAAAAAGTTTGCTAGTTAAAGTTTTAATTAATATGAAATGGAGTAAGTACACAAATTTTAATTTCTTAGTATAGAAATTCAAACATGTACATGATTCATAACATTTTAAGGAGAATGGTAAAATCTATCCATTGGGTAATCCACCCATTGGGTAAATTAAGGCTTTTAACTTTCCTATTATAAGAGTGACTATTTATTTATCTGTTCGTGCGTTGACTTGATATAGCGGTTATTATTGGAAGCTAGATGCATTTAGACTAGAAAATTCACATTTATGTTAGACCTTCTGAAGTTTTTGTGAAAAGAACTTAATACACATATCATTCTCGTATTTTTAGGGTTTATCATAGGTGCAAAATTCTCTATTTTCTTGCATAAATGTTACAATTGTAAAACTTCCCACCAATATAATCTACATGAGAAACTTTCCGAATTGGACAATTAGATACTACAAGAATAAGTGATTATTTTGTTGTCACTCATTGCTTATGGGTCCCTAATAAAAAGGAAACTGTTTATATATGCAACCCGACCTTATTAGTTCAAAAGGTAACATAAGTACATATCTCTATATGTAAGAAGTTTGGGTGAAGGCTTAAAGCTTGGATGTTAATGTTAAGAAAAATTAACGAGAATAATCTCAACTTTAGGCATTCTTCGCATAAAACAATCCACCTTTTAATTAAACTTTCTATATAATCCCACCTTTGAGCTTACCTTATGCTGACATTTGTCCAGGGTTCACTTGTCACCTACTAAACCGAGCAACCCTTTTTTTCTATGCCTAGAGCTCACATGCCAAAAAAATTTTTTTTCTGTGCAGAATCTTAAGCTATTTATTTCATTGATTTGAATCTGGAGAAAAAAATCCACCTCCATGACCGAGATATCAAAGATAAGAAACATCGCATTTACTCATCTCACCGTTTGATTTATTGGGTCATGTGAACTGGCCTTCACCTTTGTAATCGGAATTCAACGCTCAAAATTGGTAATGATATAGATTAAATTTGGCAATACATAGGAATCATTTCTCAGAAATATACTCGGATTTTCATTGGGGATCTTCTTTAGAAAAGGAATATAGTTGGGTAGAAATAAAAATTGAAGGAAAGATTATACGTATAATTTATCCCTAGCAATCTTAAATTTCGAGTGGGATTATAAGAGGGAAGAGCACACATTTCTTTTGGTAAAATTATTGGGATTTTTACTATGTGAAGAAATTGATTTTTGAAAAGTTTCAAAATACCAAAATATTGAATTGAGGGAAAATTCAGGTTTTTTGGTTTGTAGATTGGTGAATTGCCTGCTCAGCTATGCCTTTAGTCTTCTTAGAGAACTGAGCTTTATTCAACACCCTCAAGTCTCAATTGAACTATTAAAGATAAGGAATCTTTTCATTTTTTTTTATGATTAATCTTAGCTTAGCATCCAATTGTGTGAATTGCAAGCTACTGTAAAATCCTAGGAAAAAAAAGAAGGACAAGCTTTTTAGGAAAGAAACAAAGACAAAATAAAAAAATATGAAGGGATCTCAAAAGAGGAATGGGAAAGACTAGCAGAGAGGAACTCAAAAGGAGTAAAAAGTGCAGACTGCTGGGGCGGCCAAGTGACCTTACAAGGGAAAATTAAAAGAAAAAAATTATTGCTTAGTAATAAGGGTAAAACGTAGAAGAACGGGGGCCTCCCCCCGTATGCTCAATTCGGGGAACGTGCATAAACCGAGACAAGATATGCACGAAGTGCAAAAGCGAGATTTGGTAATGTCACTCCCACATAGATAAGATGGCCGACAAGATGACGATAAGGTGACGGTACCGTGTATTCAACGCACTAATAGCAAGACCAAGCTTGAATTTATTCAATGGGAAAGCTGCACGACTTAGCGCCTAATAATTTGCTGAATTCAAGGTGATCATATTGAAAATATGATCAGCGAAAATGAGGGGTCGAGGAATGGCCAACATGGGGCGCATGCATTCAACATGGCTCACTGTCATTTCCTTTTCCTAAAAAATTGTTTCTAATATTTATGAAAATACCTTAAATTAATTTCCAAAAATCTACAAAAATACCAAAAAATAATAAAAAAATACCAAAAAAATTTCCGAAATAAAAAATAATTCCGAAAAATTATTTTTCCAGGAATTTTTTCTTCAACCCCTGGGGGTATTTATCTCTCTTCCCCCCCCTTCGACTTCCCTGCGGGTCCTCTTTTCACAATTGTGAATTATCTCATCCCCCATGGAAAGAATCTCTTAGCTTTGTGCAGGCGTCCGATGAATGATGCTGGGCAGGCGACAATGGATCGATACGACCGTGACGATGACTCCATATTCGTGGGAAGTAGATTTCTGCGTCATTTTGTAGTGTACCATTCCCTTCCCGTATCCCTATATGCCCTAATCAAACCCTTGCGCCGCAACGTTGACCTCCACTCGACTGAGATTTTTGCACTGTAAATTTTAGATTGTAGCTCGAGATATGTTATCTGGGCGACAAACCGATATTAGATTTCTCCTACGTATCAAGAAAGAAAATCAGGACATGACCCCAAACTTTATGTCCCAGCCATATATTTTAGGTGAAGACCCAACCTTTAGCACTCAGTCGACTTTCAGGACACACCCGTAATTTTAGTAATTAGGGTATGCCCCAACCTTCATGTCATGCCATATATTTTAGGTCACGCACCCAAATATTTTTCATTGGTCGATTTACTCGATTTCGAGGATAGCCATTTAAGAAACGACCAGGCTTTAGCCATTTAGGACACGGTAATCTTTGCCTTTAGCCATTTAGGACCCGACCCACTTTTAGCAAACATTTAGGACACGACCTAGCCTTTTAGCCATTTAAGACAAGCATCTAAGTGATTCGAGCACACAACCACCCCGACACCAAATGGTCCTCAGAGACGCCTCGTCATATACTCCAATACAATATTGTTGTACTACATCATGAACCGGTTACTCTTGCTGTAACCATTGAATAATCATCCTAACATCTCTTAGTAATGTGGAAATCAAATAATAGGTAGATTTCTTAGGTCATGTCTTTAAATACAAGCGACCAACACAATGACTATCGATTCATATATAGGAGACAAGAAATTCTACACAACACAATTGTTCTTGCGTATCTTAGATGGATGAAACCTCCTGACCATAGTGGCTCACCATGGGATAATAAGCCGATAAGGTACGAGGGACGACGTTATTATATTTCTTCGAATGATTTATTCTGAGAGAAAATCGAGACAAGCGATCGATCAATAAACCCTCTCGACGCTCACAGATTCGCGGCATATTTGGTACAAGGGACGAAACCCTCTAACCACTACTTTGATGAGATAACGTCCAATAATCACTCATTTGTGCAATTAGCATAAAATCCGACGATTCATGCCTCAACATCTCGCCGCGGACAACAGGACAAACGTCGCGTAAGCATTCATTTCGATGGCCGCATGCAACAAGGAATCGACGCGCAAAAGACGACCTATGTGCGTCGGATGTAACTAGGGTGCGACGCAAGACAACTATCTGGTGTCGGATCCCTACTCACGTCCGACGCAGATACTCCCACCCCACTGCACATAATCCCGCCCAAAATAATTGTTCCAAGACATCTGCGTGTCGGACTTCTAAGCCCATCCGACGCCCGATGATAAGCCCACTATATTCCCGCCCAATAAAAGCCTACCCTAAATTCCGGGGCCATCAATCTCGACCGCGCCGCTTCTATTCATCTCAAACCTAATTTATGCCTCACTGCTTTCTCTCCTTCTCAACAAGTCTCTCTCTCTCACCTACCTTCATCTCCCTCATCTCATCTCTTTCACCTACCTCATCTCCCTCATCTTTCGCATTCACTTCCTCACCTTCCTTCATCTCTGTCTCTCCTTCGCATCTCATCTCTCACCAACCTTCCACCCGCATATCTTTAACGACCGAGTCCAAGAACACCTACGAAGGAACGCCTGGACGGGGCTTTGTGAAGTTTTTTGAGGAGTCTGCGGGGAGCGAGGCGAAGCCGGATTCGCAACGACAGAGTTTGAAAGTGCGGGAAGACGAAGACTCAGATCGACGATTCGGGGTTGAGAGAGACGAAGACCTGAGCACCCATCGCCTACGATTCAATTTTTCTTCTAAGTGGGTCCGCTTCTTTTCGTCCGGATGAACAAGAGAGTTTCGCTAGCTTCAAATATATTCTTTTATTTAATTTTTTTTTCCATCCCCTCGTTTCGTAATTTCGTCGTCATTTCCAAAGATCATTGCTTCAAATGCTTCAAATGCATTCTTTTTTATGTAACCCCGTTCTGAATTTAGAGGAAGATCGAGATGTAACTTTACTTTTTTTTTTGCTTTTCTCTCCGTATCAATGTACTATGCTCCAATGTTATTTCTTTTATTTTTATGTTTAGGTTATTGAACTTTTTACTCTTTTGTTGATTTTCTTATTTTTGATTCTCGTAATTTATGTATTTCTTTGTAACTAGGGTTTGTAAAAATACCACTTCTACCGTATAAATTCAATCTCTTGTCAAGTTTATTTCTTCTAATTTTATTATTTTGGTTTTTATCGCTGTGGGTCAAGGCCGGTTCCTAAATAATTTTTGTAAAGCAAAGAATTTTGCATCGGATGTTGTGACATGTCCGACGCAAATTACTTTTTAATGTGAAAACCAAGCTGCGAGGTCTCGGGCGAGGTGAGGTGCCATCTCGCGTCCGCCTGTGGTCGTAATGTGCGACGCAGATAGTGAGAGAGGGCCTTACGCGCATGCTTAGTGCAAGATGCGACGCGATGGGAGAGAGTTTCAGATAGCTGTGGGGAGGAGGCATTCGCGGCCGCACGTAGGTGGGGTCCGACGCAGTTAGCTAATGACTGAGTGGCGTACGTTGTCCCACGTTGCATCCTTTTATCCCGATTCCGCGTCGAGCCGAGGCCACCCTGACCAATGTCCGACGGAACTTTGGGCGCTCGCATCCGACGCAAATCCTCGTTTCGTACTAGTGGTGTCTCTTAATTAGGAATGAATACACGACATTATTGCATTGGTAGATTTAAGCACAAACACCGTACGACTCTAATGTGGAAATCAAATAATAGGTAGATTTTCTTAGGGTCATGTCTTTAAATACAGAAAACACCAACACAATGACTATTGATTCATATATGAGAGACAAGACATTCTACACAACACAAGGGCTCTTGCGTCCTCGGCATGGATGAAACCCTGGGACCATGCGTGGCTCACCATGGGATAATAAGTCGATCAAAGGTACGAGGCATGGCGTTATTGTACTTTTGGAATGACTTTATTTGGAGAGAACACCGAGACAAACGATCGATCAATAAACCCTCCGACGCCTCCGTATCTTTGTGCATATTTAGTTAGATGAAACCCTTTAACCACTACTTTGGAATGAGATAACGTCCAACCATCACCATTGGTGTCTTTTAATAAGAATGAATACACCGGTAGTATTGCACAAGTTCGATTTAAGCACATGGACCAACACTTTAAGGGCTTAGAACAACGGATGACGACTTAATGTGGAAAATCAAATATTAGGTAGATTTCCTTAGGGTCATGTCTTTAAACACTAGCGACCAACACAATGACTATTGATTCATATATACGAGATAAGACTATCTACACAAAGACAAATGGTTCGCGCTGCCCCTGGTATGGGACATTTGAAACCCTTAACTTGATAAGTGGCTCACCATGGGATAATAAGTTCCGATAAGGTACGAGGGATGATGTTATTTTATTTCTTGTAATGATTTAATTCTGAGAGAACAATTGAGACAAACGATCAACCAATAAACGCTCCGACGCTTCTGTATCTCGGGGCATATTTGGTTGGATGAAACCCTGGAACCACTATTTGGACTGAGATAACGTGGAAACGCACAAATAATAGGTTTAGTGGAGATAATAACAAATATAATAAGGTAATATCATGTAAAAAATAGGGTCATTTATTAAACACTAATATTTATTTCATTGTAGAAATTAGAAAGCGTATTTTAGATACCCTACATTCTAAATTAAACATTTATTTTCAGGTCAAAACGGTTTTCCTATGCAAAAATAGGAACACACGCGTATCTTATTTTGTCTTTCTTTTCCGAACCATAATACAGCAACAATCGGGGAGAAACAACGACGTGGCGGAGGCTCCCCATCTCCGTGTGTCACTAGGTCCTGGGCGGAAAGTCACTGTTGCATCGCAAGCGGCCAAGGGATCGAATCCTTTGAAGACCAAAGAATCCCTTTTGTAATTTTGTTCCGGGTGCTGTCTTTTTAGGGCACGTTGGGCCAAGGCCCATATGCTTTCTAGGCCCAAACGTCCCAGGGCCCAAACGTCTTTTCTAGATGTTTGTTTTTTTTTTTTAATTAAGTTGCCTTTGATTATATTTCGCTTGTCCTTTTGAATACAACGTGATTTTGAATAATTTTTAATCACAAATTGTTAGAAATAAATATCTAGGCCCATTGCTTAGGACACTTATCTCAGGCCACGTCCTAAAGCAAGTCGCTTAGGACATGACCAACTACAAGATTGCTCGAAACCACCCAACCAATGTATTAGACCCCCTCCCCTCCCCACCCCTAGAATCTCGACCCGTGTACCATATATGATCACCTCTCTTACTCTTGTGCACGTAGCCTTTCATTAGACATCCTAAGCCTGAAGAAACCACTACCCTTTCGCACCAATACCGAGGATGCAGATACACTCGCATAAGAACATAGCAGGCCTCGATCCAATAACGGACTATATATACTATTCTTAAAGTGGCTACAATAGTTGATAACATGGGTACGTTTTACATATATATATCGTAGCATTGATAATATATAGTGGGGCTACCGTTCTAGTTTCTTTATTGTGGTACATGGAACCCTGGTTTTGCCTTTTGGACGGGACAACTGCGGGGGAGAGGTAGCCACAATAATTAACCAATACTACACGGAAGTGAAATAATGTCGCAGAGTCGCCACTGGGTGTTCCTTCCCATGAACGAACGCCCACTGTATAGACACTTATCTAGGCCACGTCCCAGTCATGTGGGTTTAGGACACGAATCAAACACAAGACTGCCTCTAAACACCCAACCAATGTATCGCACCCCCTCCCCTCCCCTCCCCTCCCCTACCTCGCCCGGGTACCTATGATCACTTCTCCAACTCTTGTCGTAGCCTTTCATTAGACATCCTAAGCCGTGAAGAAATCAATAACCCCTCGCACCAATGACCGAGGGGGATGCATACACTTTGCACGTAATCAAGCCTATGGATGCTGACACAAGATGACAAGAACAAGCCCGAAAACTACAAGCCACCTCGAATACCCAAGAAATACTTCGTAGGCCCAAATCTACCATTTAAAAGCAATCACTTAAATAAGACTTGAAAGCGTTAGTCAGAGTACAACCGCAATGTAAATAATAAGATCATCAACATGGACAAGCACATTAAACCGAACACGACCCTAAGAAGGTGAATAGAAGTAGTCTCCAGTAAGACTGAAGAAGACCGCACTCAAGCTTGGCAAACCAATGTGGTGCCTCGTTTTGGGACCATACAAAATTTTTGCAAGACGACAAACCGTATTGGGATTAGAATTTGGTTAAAACTAGAGTAACTTTCATGTACACTTTCTTCCTATAGATCACTATGAAGCAAACCTATGGCAAGGAAAGCACGAACAATAGTCATTTTTACAACAATGTGGGCAAATGTCTCATTTGTAGTCAATCCGTGCTTCTAAATGATTACCTAAAACAACTAATCGGGATTTAGACGTCAACATCAATATTCGCACAAAATTTTGTCCGGTAAACCCATTGACTTCAAAGCACGCTTCCTAGGAGGAAGCTATTCTAAAGTCCAAGTGTCATTATCTTTCAAAACACCTAGTTCCCTCTTGCATAGACTTTTCCAATTTGCATCCCGCATAGCCTTCTTTAAAAGACCGAGGTTCTTGATGGGAAATTAGAGATGCAAGAAGCTTTCTGAGAATTCATAAAAATAATTGTGACAATTTCTAAAGTGTGCTAAATGATATGGAGTACTAGAGGAGGATGACTCGAGACTTGAGTGTTGAAGATGTACTTTTCTTGATTATAGCATGGTGAACAAAAACCTTTAACAATACAATGGAATCTTGGCCCGCATACCACGAATCTGCTTGTGGGGGACTCGATTAGTACTCCTCCGACATTTATTAGTTTATCCACTTCTTAGGCATAGATAGTTTTAGGAGAAATATTTATATGAGTCATAGAAGGGAAAAAAAGTATCATTTTATTGCATATTTTATTAAAGTTAATGTCAAGGGCCAAAAGTGAGAATGTAAAGAGAATAATATAAAATTGACCATACTACCTAAATAAAATAAAACAAGCGGGTAAACTAATAAATGACAACCAAAAAAAAAGTGGACAAACTAATAAAAACCCCGAAGGAGTAGTGATACAACGGATCGCGAGAAGAAGCGGGGGTAGAGGACTCAGTGTTTGGGCCGGATCAAGAGAAGGAGGAGTTGAATTGTGGACTCCTGTGAGGCTAAGAGGGAAGTCAAAGGTATGTGTAGTTTTCGTATTTTAGGAATACTTATTTATAGTATTTACATTATTTTCAAAAGTGAAGTTATTATTTATTATGCAATATTTTTACTAATTTCTTTTATTAGTATTGATTCTCTCTTGATCCTTATTTTTATTATTTCTTCAAAACTAATTCTTATTAAGTTGAAGTTATTTAGTTTTGTAGCCCATTGTTTGATTATATTTATGTGGGCTAATCTTAAGCAAAACCAATTCTTTAACCTAAGGATTTAAATAGATGGGTTAAACAATTAAAACCCATTTATTAAATCATTTTCTTACAAAAACCCCTAACATTTAAAAGGAGAGGAGAGGAAGATTTTCCCTCATTTTTTCCACTTGTAGCCGTGGCACTCTCACCCCTTTCTCTCAAATATATTTTTTCTTTCCTCTCTCATTAACTCCATTAAAGCTTTGCACTTTTTCCTAACTCATTCTTTAGTCTTAAAAGGTTAGTATTTTATAATTGAAAATGGTGCTTGAATTATTGTATTATTATGCTTGGAAGATTTTTCGCCCTACCATTGCTACATGTGATTATTGTGTTGTTCTTTTTAACCAAAGCAAATAGATCTAAAACTCGAGTTTCCCATTGATGCCTTGTTTGTATTTTGAAAACTCTTATAATCCTTTATTTTATGAAAACTTAATGTAATTCCTTCTCGACAAGTTATGTTATTACCGTAATAGCCTCAAATATTAAGCAACTAATGTTAATTTTTTATATATTTAATTAGCATAATTGCCTTTTGAAAATTACTTTGTTAAACAAGGGTAAATAGTTGACTAAAATTTGGTATTTGCATTATTTCTAGTATTACTGAGTAAAAAGCTCATTTTTACTAAAGTGAAAATAGTGTTTCACCATTAAGTTTTTTCCATTTTGTTTTCCTTAAAAAATGAAAAGAGAAAGAGAACCCATTTCTCACTCCTTGGTGTCTTGTGAAAAATTAGCCAAGTAAGATCAATCTCTAGTTGTCAAATTATTAGGCTTAAGCCATCCAATTCTTGAAGAATGAAAGCAAATAAGCTCTTATCAAAATCTCAGATGTATTACCCAAATATCATTTCCAAAGTTTAAAAACTCAACAACCCCTACCAAATCTTATTTTCATTCTCTCGTAGCATTTTATCTCCTCTCTCACTTCGTTCTCCATAATCAATCCATTAAAAACAGAATTTTTGCCTCAATTAATGGTTGGAAATCTTAGTTCGTAGCTGCCCATTTGTATCTCTCAAGTCCTTGAGCAATTATCAATGGAGAAGGCCACCAAAACACTACCATTAGTTTTTCCAATTCAGCCGCATGTTATGTTTCTGTAAATTTCTCCCGCATGCATTCGATTTTTAGGTCACAGCTACTGCATCAAAGTTGTATATCTCTTCGAGTTATTGAATTTCTGGCTCAAATTTTTTTCAATCGGAGTTCGGAGCGATGAGTTAGGCCCTTTACAAGTTTGGTATTGCCGTACTTTGATACGTTGTCGCCGCTGCGGTGTTATTTCTTGCCGCAGTATTGCCGCGTATTGCTGCTCTTTGATTCTTTCATTTTGCAATTCTCAATCATTGAGGTATAAGTTAAACCCAATTGCCATCTTTTTTTTCCTTCAATTTGGAGAACCCATACTCGAATTCCATCGGGTTTAATTATTCGATAACTTTGTTAGTAGATGAGTTCAAAACCTTGATATAATCACAAATCAGTCACATCAATTCGATTGCTATAATTTTTGAAAAGCTTATTTTATAATTGTGATTTGGTTATGGTACAAAATCGCCTTTTATCATAGTTTCTTAAAATGGGTTTAGCTTGGATGTAGCC
Source organism: Beta corolliflora (assembly GCA_947648045.1). NCBI lineage: Eukaryota > Viridiplantae > Streptophyta > Magnoliopsida > Caryophyllales > Amaranthaceae > Beta > Beta corolliflora. The sequence goes on along the minus strand of CANSZD010003743.1, from coordinate 23,386 downwards.
TTCTTTGTCGAGGAGTGTTAGTATTGCTCAAGGAATTGAAGTATCTAAAGAATGGTAGTTGAAAAGAACCGTTGTTGATATTAGAGGATAATGGTTATTGGAGATTACCTTAGTATTCAATTAATGGGATAAAAAGGTCGAGTAAAGTTAATCTTTTGATTGAAATTTAGCACGAATGATTTTTAATTGTTGTTATTATTGTTGTGTGGGTGATTATCGGAGAACCGCTATAGAGATATATGATTCAAGCTTATATGGAAATCAAGTTATGATGCTTGGAGGTTTCGTGTTATTGTTCTTGGATTTCTCTTGAAGATAATTATGGAGTCGAGCGTTATTTGGAGAATATTAGAGGTACACACATGTCCATCCACCTTTGTATTACAAATTGGTATTTAATATGAATATATGTTTTCTTTAGACATGAAGTTTAATATGGTTTTATAAGTTATAAACATGAATAATGTAAAAGTGTGATATGTGGTTATAAGATTAGTTGAACATGCGTTAAAGAGTTTTAAGTCGTGAGCAAAAGCTAAATTATATGACAATTTTTAATGACTAAACTTCGTATTAAGAGTGGTAAAAAGTTATGGAATGGAAATGTGTTGAATTATCACTATGTGGAAATGCCAAGACGCAATGGAATTTCCTAGGAATATAAATTCATGACATTGTTATATGAACTTGTTTTGTAAAATCATATTTTAGTGACCATAGTTATGAGTATTGGAGCTAGAATCTTCGTGATTCGATACTTTTACAAACTCGATTTCGATCTAAGCTATAGTCGTATTTAAAAGATTTTAACAAAACAAAGGAATTTACCAAGGATGTTTGGAGTTACGCATTTCGATTATAAATCCATTTTTTAAAAGATTTGCGATATAAGCTTTATACAGGAATTATGAAAGTGTGAAAGACACTGTATTATGGTTTGAGATTTTGATTATATATGATCATAAACTTTGGAAACTATGAATTAAGTACTCTATAGTCATGTATGATGGGGAAGATACCAGCAACGACAAAGTGATAAAGCACCCCGTATATGTGTTGTATTTAAAATGATGGGACATGTCCTGAAACAAGTCTTGCAAGCAAGATAAGGTTGGTGGGGGAGACGTCCCCATGAGTTTAGAGATGGTGGCAAGGTCCCCTCTCTATTCGTATTCTCTTCCCCGGTTATTTAGTAAGTTGTTTGAGGCGAAAACTATAAAAGTATATTCTGATCTCTAAAATTTTGTTTGGAACTACAATACTTATTTTGCAAGAGCTAGTATCTCGATACGAGAATTTAATGATTTATGAATGGGTTTCTTTCCCGAGGAAATGGAATAATTCTAAAGGATTTCCTAGCTGGAGTCATGCTTCCACTATATATTTGAATTGATATTTAATCATGTATTTTATTTTGGTGAAGTTTTTAAAGGAATATGTGTTTTGACGTAATACCAAGAAAGTGAATTTACAAAAAGGATTTTCTACTAAGAGATTGTGATCCCTAGAATATTTTTGAAGTAATGTATATGTATTTTTTGTAAATTTATTTAAGGGAATATATGATATAGCTGAAAGATAAGAAAGTGTCTATGACTGATTATAAGTGAACTAAAATTATATTCAAGATGACTTACATTTATATTCCATTTTCTGGGAAGATTTATGAGGTATTGTATGGTTTAGACGTTCATTTTGAAATGTTGTAAAAGATTAGTCCGAACTGTTTATTTCGGATTCTCAAGAGTATATGTTATTATCTTGATAAAAAGCTATTTGTATATTCGAGTTTACTTATTTAAGGAGAAATGGGAAATTACGTCCATATGTTTTAAGCCACTAAATTGAATTTATGGTTAATCGTGTGTACTCAATTTTTCCTCTATTTTTCGGTTCTTGGGGAATCTGGTCTCCGGGGTGGCAGTAGTTCATTATTAGTGATTTTGCAAGTTTGGTGTCGAGGGACTTGGAATATGTTAAGTGAGCAAGAAGAGAACGTTTATGTTGTAAAATTGTGGGCTAAGGTTATAGTTAGATGTTTTATTTCAAAGTATTCTTGTGATATTTGGGTTTTATTTGGTTTCGAGGTTGTTGTAATGTGGGCCCCGATCCACGTGTCCAAGATCATTTATATAGGTTTTGTTTCCGCCGCAATAAATGTAATTCGAGGTTTATTAAATGATAATTGAGGTTTATGAATGTTAAGTGTGGTTAGCTAGCGGCTCGGGCGGGTCAAGCATGGGTGGTATCGAGCAACCCCACGATCGTGTGCCGAGTTAGCCACATAGCGGGGTAAAAGATGCTTGAGATAGTCTCGAAATATATTTCGGGTTATTAGTAGTCAAGAATTGCGTAATAGATTGAGAATTAAAGGCCGAGTATCGAGAATTGAAGTTTCAAAAGTGAAAAGTCCTAGTTAGATTTTTGGCTTATAGTATAAGTGATGATTTGAGGAAATTATAATCTAGGAGTTATGGAGAGCTCCAATTGAGGTATTATGCTTGGTTAGTTTGGAAAGCCACAAATCTTTCGAGGTAATAGAGTAAGTTATGAATTTGTATGCTTATGGATTTTGTTTAAAACATTTTATGTGATCTATTCAAGTAACATACTCAAGCTTTTGTATTTTCAAATTTCGAGGACGAAACTCTTATAAGGGTGGTGAGTGTAATAGCCCAAATATTGCCACTAATGTTAATTTTTTATATATTTAATTAGCATAATTGCCTTTTGAAAAACTACTTTGCTAAACAAGGGTAAATAGTCGACTAAAATTTGGTATTTGCATTGTCACAAGATACGAGAATAAAAGCTCATTTTTACTAAAGTGATAAATAGTGTTTCACCATTAAATTTTTTTCCATTTTGTTTTCCTTAAAAAAAATGAAAAGAAAAAGAGAACTCATTTCTCTCTCCTTTCGGTGTCTTATGAAAAATTAGCCAAGTAAGATCAATCTCTAGTTGTCAAATTATTAGGCTTAAGCCATCCAAATCTTGAAGAATGAAAGCTAATAAGCTCTTATCAAAATTCAGATGTATTACCCAAATATCATTTCCAAAGTTTGAAAACTCAACAACCCCTACCAAATCTTATTTTCATTCTCTCGTAGCATTTTATCTCCTCTCTCACTTCGTTCTCCATAATCAATCCATTAAAAAAACATAATTTTTGGCCTCAATTAATGGTTGGAAATCTTAGTTCGTAGCTGCCCATTTGTATCTCTCAAGTCCTTGAGCAATTATCACTGGAGAAGGCCACCAAAACACTACCATTAGTTTTCCCAATTCAACAGCATGTTCTCGTTTCTGCAAATTTCTCCTGCATGCATTCGATTTTTAGTCACGTTGCTGCATCAAAGTTGTATATCTCTTCGAGTTATTGAATTTCGGCTTAAATTTTTTTCAATTGGAGTTCGGAGCGATGAGTTATGCCCTTTGCAAGTTTGGTGCTAGCCGCGTGTACTTCTCGATACGCTTGTCTGCCATCTGTGGTGTTATCTTCGTTGCTGCATATTATTGCTCTTTTGATTCTTTCATTTTGCAATTCTCAATCATTGGAGATGTAAGTTAAACCCACCTGCCATCTTTTTCCTTCAATTTGGGAGAACCCATACTCGAATTCCATTGGATTTAATTATTCGATAACTTTTGTTAGTAGATGAGTTCAAAAACCTTGATATAATCACAAATCAACACTTAATTCTGATTGCTATAATTTTTATAAAGCTTATTTTATAATTGTGATTTGGTTATGGTACAAAAATCAGCCTTTTATCATAGTTTCTTAAAAATAGGGTTTAGCTTGGATATAGCCTCCTTTATTGGTGAGTGCTAGTATTGGTCAAGGAATTGAAGTATCTAAAGAATGGTAGTTGAAAAGAACTCGTTGTTGATATTAGAGGATAATGGTTATTGGAGATTACCTTAGTATTCAATTAATGGGATAAAAAGGTCAAGCAAAGTTAATCTTTTTGATTGAAATTTAGTACGAATGGGTTTTAATTGTTGTTATTATTATCAAAGGGAGGTGATTATTGGAGAACCGCTATAGAGATATATGATTCAAGCTTATATGGAAATCAAGTTATGATGCCCGGAGGTTTCGTGTTATTGTTATTGGATTTCTCTGAAGATAATTATGGAATCGAGTGTTATTTGGAGAATAGTAGAGGTACACACATGTCCATCCACCTTTGTATTACAAATTGCTATTTAATATGAATATATGTTTTCTTTAGACATGAAGTTTAATATGGTTTTATAAGTTATAAACATGAATTATGTAAAAGTGTGATTTGTAGTTATAAGATTAGTTGAACATGCGTTAAAGAGTTTTAAGTCGTGAGCAAAAGCTAAATTATATGGACAATTTTTAATGACCAAACTTTTTATTAAGAGTGGTGAAAAGTTATGAAATGGAATTTTGTTGAATTATCAGCTATGTGGAAATGCCGAGACGCAATGGAATTTCCTTGGAATATAAATTCATGACATTGTTATATGAACTTGTTTTGTAAAATCATATTTTAGTGACCATAGTTATGAGTATTGGAGCTAGAATCTTCGTGATTCGATACTTTTACAAACTCGATTTCGATCTAAGCTATAGTTGTATTTAAAAGATTTCGAACAAACAAAGGAATTTCGGCCAAGGTCCCCCTCTATTCGTATTCTCTTCCCCTGCTATTTAGTAAGTTGTTTAAGGCGTAAAACTATAAAATTATATTCTGATCTCTAAAATTTTGTTTGGAACTCCGATACTTATTTTGCAAGAGCTAGTATCTCGATACGACAATTTAATGATTTATGAATGGGTTTCTTCCCGAGGAAATGGAATAATTCTAAAGGATTTCTAGCTGAAGTTATGCTTCCACTATATATTTGAATTGATATTTAATCATGTATTTTATTTTGGTGAAGTTTTTAAAGGAATATGTGTTTTGATGTAATACCAAGAAAGTGAATTTACAAAAAGGATTTTCTACTAAGAGATTGTGATCCCTAGAATAGCTTGAAGTAATGTATATGTATTTTGTAAATTTATTTAAGGGAATATATGATATAGCCGAGATAAGAAAGTGTCTATGACCGATTATAAGTGAACTAAAATTATATTCAAGATAGACTTACATTTATATTCCATTTTCTTAAGATTTATGAGGTATTATATGGTTTAGCGTGGCATTTTAAAAATGTTGTAAAGATTATTCCGAGCGTGTTTATTTCGTATTCGCAAGATTATATGTTATTATCTTAATATACGTTAATTGTATATTGTGAGTTTACCTATTTAAGGAGAAATAGTAAATTACGTCCATATGTTTTAAGCCACTAAAATGAATTTATGGTCGAACCGTGTGTACTCAGCTTTTCCCCGATTTTGTTCTTGGGAATCATCCCGGTGGGGGCGAGTTCACTATTAGTAATTTTGGGTGTGTGGTGTCGAGGACTTGGAATATGTTAAGTGAGCAAGAAGAGGACGTTTATGTTGTAAAATTGTGGGCTAAGGTTATAGTTAGGATGTTTTATTTCAAAGTATTCTTGTGATATTTGGTTTTATTTGGTTTTGGGGTTGTCGTGATGCGGGCCCCGACCCACAGTCCAAGATCGTTATATAGGTTTTGTTTCCGCCGCGAATAAATGTAATTCGAGGTTTATTAAAGGATTATTTGATTTTAATAATGCAACCTTTGAACCATTCGCAACGAATAAGCTAACCTTGGATTATTCCCTAATAATGCAACCTTTATAGTCAATGTTCCTACAAAGGTAGAACAAGTTAGTAACTTGTTATAAGAAAAAATATAGGTGACGTGGCATATAATAGCTATATGATTGTTGGAGGGAGTTAATTCACCCATCTTCCCCCTTTAATTAACCACCTCCCCCATTTAATTAACCAAATTCCCCTATTTATCCATCTTCCTTCCTCCTTCCTTCTTATCTTCTTCACCAAAACAACAACAAAAAAATAACAAAGTTGCCTAGAAGCGGATAAGGATACCACTGCCAGGTCGTGGACATCACCAAGAAGCCACGCCTGGACCGTGGTCTTCGTGGGGATCCAACCAGCTGGAATGAATGCCATGCGCATCCATACCGTAACGCCAAATTCCAATCACCACACCACACATCAACCAACCAACATTCCCCGCCCCCCACCACCACCGTCCCCACCATCACCCGCCGCTCTCCCGCCCCCTCATCTACACCCACAAAAAAATTCACCAAAAAAATTTGTTCTTCAAATTCACCCAAAATATGCCATGAGTGTGTTGCTACGAATGCAGGTATGGTGGAAGAGAGAGAAAGCGTGAAATGGAGGGAGCGGAGGGAGAGGGTTTTCTTTCCGTTTTCTTTTTTTTTCTAAATTGTTTAACTAAACATAAATTAGGAGGGAAGTTAGTTAACTAATGAGTTATAACCTTTTCAACAAGTCAAGGTAACTTATACTCGTTGTAGGAACTTTGACTACAAAGGTTGTATTATTAGGGAATAATCCAAAGGTCAGCTTATTCGTCGTGAATGGCCAAAAGGTTGCATTATTAAAATCAAATAATCCTTTATTAAATGATAATTGAGGTTTATGAACGTTAAATGTGGTTAGCTAGCAGCTCGGAAGTGGCCTAGCATCGGTACATATCCCGACGCAAAGACCAAATCCGAGAGAATGTTGTGTGTGCAATGATTTTTCGAAAGTTTCAACATTTAAAAACTTTTATATCCTTCCTAGTTGTGTTTGATTTTATGAACCATTAAGTTATTGAGAACTATTAAATTACGTGTTGGTTAATGCTTAAACTTAGGTTATTAGTGAGTCCAGGTTTCATGTTTTCTCATGCAATTAGAAGTTACTAATATCTAATAACTTATTTGTGTTAGGAGACGAATTCTTAGAAGGAGACTTCTATGCCTTGTTGTTGTTGCATGCTTGACAGGTTCGTACACAATAGGTAGTTAACCTAGAGGTATCTAAGTAGTAGTAGTTAAGAATGGAAGCATGCAGAACTTGGTAGCATGTTTAGGAAATAAAATTATTTTCTTTGTATAAACTCGCTTCAAAATGACAACTTAATCAAAGACCTACAAGTCAAATTATGGAATTAACCTTTTAATACTATCTTTCACAAATATATTATTTGGCTTATCAAACAAAGAGAAAAACTACTCCTGTTCGCCAACACACTTGGGGAACAAATGCCCGAAAACATCGGCTTACACAAGCTAAGGAGATCATAATTCAAGGTTTTTTCATAATAAAATGAAGAAGAAAACATCAACAACTACTATTTTTCGTCTCCGAACACTCTAAATGAACGGGAAGGTTCCAAGGAAGGAATAAATGTAAATCCTAACATCTTCTTTCAAGGAACGGTTCAAAATCTCCTCTACTCGTAATAGAGTTATTAATCTAGACTTCATTAATCCGATAACTACCCCCGAGGACCACTTCAACTTACTATGCCCAATTACAAATGAAGAAATTAAAAATGCTTTCTTTGACATAAACCCTCTTAAAGCTCCAGGGTCTGAAGGGTTTGCAGGAAAATTATATCAAGCCTACAGGAATATCATAGGAAAATAAATCTGCATTGCTATTCAAAGCTTTTTCCTCATGGAAAACTCCCCTTACTTTAACTCACACAATCATCACCTTGATCCCTAAAAACGAAAATCCGTAAAACCCCGAACCACTTTAGACCTATCACCTAATTAACACAATTTATAAAGCGATTTCTAAACTTCTAGTCCAAAGATTAAGTCCCATTCTCCAAGAGAAATTAGCCCCTTCCAAAATACTTTTTACTCAAGATCGCTCAATCTATGATAATATTCTAATAGGACAAGAAATTCTCAACACCTTCCATAAGTCTAATAATAAAACAAGATCTGCAAGGTGTTGAAGCTCGACGTGGAAAAGGCTTACGACCGAATTGAATGGGATTTTCTCTGGCAAAGCCTCACTGCTTTTGGCTTTCCACCAAAATGGATCTCTTGGATAAAAGAATGTGTCACTAATGTCTCGTATTCTCTCAAAATCAATGGTTCAACTACTAAATGGTTCAAACCCTCTCGTGGCTTATGACAAGGGTATCTACTCTCACCTTACCTCTTCATTCTTTGCATGAAAATCTTCATCGAAAATCGCTTCGGCGCCTAATCCCGTAAATCTGGAATTGGTATAAAAATCCACCTAAGGACTCCTAATATTCCTTGTCTAATATTTGCGCATTATAGGCTACTCTTCAGAAGCCATGTCTTCCGCTTGTAATAATTTCAAGAACATCATTGATGAACCGCCACCGGTCGTGTTAATTAGTAAACTTCCACAAATCAGCAATTATCTTCTCAAAGCACATTAACCGCCAAAGGAAAGGTTCGTTAGCAAGTCACTTTAATATGCCGCCTAATACATCTCTAGATCGGTATTTCGGGGCCTTCTTTAGCTCCTTCCACCCTACTAAATCCGACTACAAGAACGTTCTTCAAAAAATGGACAAAGAATTCAAAATTAGGAATCATGCTTTTTATCAAAAGCGGGAAGGGTAACTTTAATCCAAAGCAACTTAGAAGCTTTACCTTCTTATATTTGCTCTTCTTCTCTCTTACCTCGGATATTGCCAACTCTATTGACATTCAACATCGTCAATTTTTCTCGGAGGCAAAGATAAACAAAAGAATTCTATTCCCCTTATTGCATGGGACAAAATCGCGCCCAAAGTGTTATGGGGAATCGGGACTACGTAAGACCCTACCTCGCACAAAGCTTTGATTGCAAAATTAGGATGGAAAATCCTAACTGATAAAAACAATCTATGGGTACATATCATTTCTAAACGAGACCTCCACTTCTAGTTTTTTCGACAACAAAATAAAACCCGACTAATTTTATTTTTGGCGTAAAATTTTAACTTAAAGAGATCTTATTCGAAAAGGCATTAGATGGAAGATCGGAAATGGTCAAGATATCTCCTTCGGAATGATAACTGGATCACTAATAAAAGTGTACTAGAGCTCACTAATCATCCCATTTTGGATCCCGACGTCGACCTCAATCTACATTTGAATGCTTTCATTCTCCCAAATAAAACTTGGGATTCGATCACCAATTGCTCCAACCTATCTTGCCTCCTCATTTAATCGTTATAATTAAAGGCATCCCTATCCCGCATACCGATACACCCGATACTCCTATCTATGGACCTCCCAAGTGGAAATTTCGCCCAAATCCTCTACATGGTTAGCTCATGGTCTCGACCCTCATAAGGATAAATGGCCATTTCACTGGTCATGACCATTAATATTCCGCCCAAAATTCATTTCTTCCTCTGGAAGTTCTCGCATAATAACCTTGCGATTAGGGACACTCTTCTAAAAAAAGATCCTTCCCTTTAATACTTGCCACCTATGCAGCCCCATCCCGAATCAATCGACCATCTTTTCCCCTCTTGCCCCCTCACTAGACAACTCGGAGTCTAGGTGAACTTCAACACCGGCTCAAATTCTCCACTCCTCCCCACCCTCCTCGTCACTCAAATCTCAACACACCATTATCTTGAAATTTGTCCTCCTTCTTTGGATCATTTGGAAGGAACTAAATGATGTTATCTTTAACAATTCGAAATTCAACCATCACAGTAATCCTTCACAAAGCTAAATTCCTTCATACTAATGGAGTCTTACAACCTCTATGGATATATAGTTGTCATACAACCGGTTCCGCTTTCCAAACACATATCACTTCCACTCACACCAATCCTAAACCAACAAACCACATCCTCGTTTCATGGGTTCCGCCGCCCCATCATCCTACAAGCTCAATTTCGACAGTCCGTTTGTGGCACTTTTGTTGCAAACCTGGAGTAATCATCGAGATCACCTAGGGACATGCATTCAAGCGTGCACTTACAACCTAGGCTCTATCCAAGTCTTCATTGCTGAAGCGACAACACTCCAACAAGGTATCCTCCTAGCCATTGAACAGGGAATTCATCATTTACAAATGGAAGGAGACAACTTGTTAGTTATCAACGCAAATTAAAGGTGTATGGGATCCCCTTGGCAAATTGCTGATATCATTAAAGACATTTAAGATCTCCTTCACGCTTAGCTTGTGGACTATCAAGCACATCTATCACTGAAGCCAACAAAGTCAGCCGACCGGATCGGCCAATGTGGCCACTTAGTTACTTCTTCTTTACATATTGATATTTGTAATAGTTCTAGTCTTCATAATATCCTTGTAAACGATCAATTAGGAGTTCCCCCGTACGGAGGGTCTCCTAATTTTCTTTTTCTTACCTATATAAAAAAACTTAATTGAAATTGAAATATAAAACCGCAAGGACTTTCTAAATAAATTATAACTAAATAAATTAAAAGGTTCATAACTAATAATCTATTGTAATAAAAATTAACTCGATTTTTGTCATATGTTAATAAAAAAATAAGAGGAAAAAAAGTGAAAATTAAAGGCTTATAGAGTATAAAGTATGCACGTTAAGATTCCTTTATGCTTGCCAATTCAACAAGTTGCTATTCAGTGTAAATTTTTTTTATTTTTCTAAACCAACAACTTGGTTTATTGAATTATAATTTTTTTAGTAGAAATTGAAATTATATACAACAACTCAAAAATACCCAAACACCATATTGTAGTATTATTTTTTGTTAAACACTAAAACAAGATTATTTTAACTGCTTTTTTCACCAGGTACCCCCGTGGTATATCAAAATTCACGAGGTACCCCTATTGCTTTCAAAAATGCACCAGGTAACCTTACTTGGGGGTGAAATGCACGAAATGCGCTTAATGACTAACGGTGTCAAGTTTCCATTAGTCATTAACCCTAATTAACTCCTCTAACCCTAATTAAACCCTAATTAGCCCTAATTAAGTAACTAAACCCTAACTTCTAACCATACCCTAACCTCCTAACTTTAAACCCTAACCTAACCTTAACCCCTAACTTCAAACCCTAACCTCATCACCACCACCCCACCACCACCTCCCTCCCCACCCCCGTAGCCCCGCAGAGACCCCCTCCCGGCCTCCCCACCCCTCGCAAGATTCTCCCCCACCCCCACCCCTCGCAGCTAGCCCTCTCTCCTTTACCCTCCACCCCCTACTCTCCGCAAAGACCCCCCTCCGCCCTCCCCCGCAAAGACTCCCCGCCGTGGCGCACGAAGAGCACTAGCAAGTGGCGTGCACGACATCAACAACATCGACAACAACAGAGCAAATAAATAGAAGAAAGAGAGGAGAGCAACACCGACAATATTCTGCGAGAAGAAGAGAGAGAGAGAAAGCAAAGGGTGCCAAGTAGAAGAGAGAGAGGAGAGTAGAGCCCGCGATGGGACGCCAACGAGAAGAAACGAGGGGAAATAGAAACCGGATGCGGGGGAGTGCCGCAGGGGAGGGGAGGGGGTGGCCGCGGGGTGGGGAGGGGGTGCATGCGGGGGGGGGGAGGGCGGCTACGGGGTGGGTCGTGTGTGCGGGGGGAGGGGGGGAGGGGAGGGGAGAGGGGGTTTGATGGTTGGGTAGTTAGGGTTAGGGTTTAGGGTGGGGGTGAGGTGTTAGGAGGGTTAGGGGTAAGGGTTTTGGGGTTAGGTTAGAGGGCTTAATTAAGGTTGAGAGGGGTTAATTAGGTTAATAACTAACGTAAACTTGACACCGTTAGTCATTAAGGGTATTTCGTGCAATTTATTAAAATAGTAAGGTTACTCCGGTGCATTTTTAAAATAACAGGGTACCCCAAGAATATTGAAATACCACTAGGGGTACCCGGTGAAAAACCGCTTTTTTAATGCAAACACCATGTCAAAAAATCAATAATACGAACCAAAATCCAGACCTTTGCAAATAGAATTATTGTTTAATTGTAGTAAGTCTAGTGTAAGACCTCCTTAACATAAAAATTAGTTCCTTAACATAAAATTAGTGTAAGTACAACTCACTTTATTCCCTAAAAGTTTTACTTTATAAGTTAAAGGAAAAATTCACAAGAATAATCCAAACTATTGACCATCTTCCATAATTAATCCCAACTATGGGTTATTCCCGTATAATCCAATTTATAACCTCATTAATCCAAAAATACTCTAGTCACCTCGTTGCAACCTATTTTAACCGATTTACCTAGTCATGTGAGCCTCACATGACTTCTTCTTTTTCAATCTTCTATTTAACTCCATTAAAAAAACGCAACGGTAAGTTGGAAGAAAAGAGAAAATTGAATCCTCCCCAAAAATCTTGCCATGAAATCTACTTCGGATCATCTTCGGAGGTCTTCTTCTAGCGCCGTTGCCGAGAGGGTTACACTTTGTTTTCATAATACTCCCCCAAATTGAGGACAAAGGGAAAATAAGGGGTCCGAATTATGGAAGAAAGTTCTATGGATGTGCGCCGTGGCCTGTAAGTACAACTTAAATTCGAACTTGGTTTTGTTTCAAAGATTTGAATTTCGTTTTGATTATGATTCGTATATGTTGGAGAAATCGACATTGGGGTTTTTCTTACGGGTAGATGAAAACCGAGCGGGAGATGTTAAGATAAGAGTAGAGAAAAGGAAATGTTGATCGACCACCATTACGAATGACAAGAAGGTTTTAGAAGGAAAAGTGCAGAGGCCAAAAGAAGACAAAACAATTGGAGGATGCCCTAACCGAGATGAAGATGGTCGTTTCAAATAATTTAAAGGGGGAAAAGCTGTAATGACCGCACTTTTTTTTTTCTTGGGTTTTATTTGTCAGTTGTGTTGTATTTGAAGGGATTTTGATTATCATAATTAGTTCAGGTATTAGCACATGAAGACATTGCTTTGAAGCTACTATGTAACCGTTATCGCCGAAACAATGGCATGATGATATGTTATGAAAAAGATGCATATTTTTGGGTAATTTTGCCATGACATAAACTTCATTACATTGCTCCAAAATAAACAATTAACAATATGAATTTGTTCTAAAATAGTTCAACTACTCCAAAATATCTAAGTTCATAACTAGAATTTCAGCCTTTCCCAAAAAAACAAAATGATGTTAGATCAACTAACTACACATGACACCCTTGAATTTCTCCACATGAACCGATCAATTTTGGTGGGTGATGTTCATATGACCAGCAAAGCAGCAAGTACTCACCCAATTCCCTTTGCCATCCGTAAAACAAACACACACAAGGTTAAAAGTGTAAAAAAAGGCCTGCCGCCAGAATAGGTGAAGCTTAGTACGTTAGGTCCTTTTCGCACCACCCCTCGCCGTTGCTAGTTGATGCACCCCTCCCACATTTGCTTGTGGTGGTTGATGCACCCCTCCCACCTCTGCTAGGGTGGTTGATGAACCACTCCAACCTCTCGTTGGTGGTGGTGATGCACCCTTCCACCTCCGTCAGGCTAGCTCCCCGCCACCTCCTATGTTGCCGCTAGCACCTTCCGCTTGTGGATGCACCCCTACTAGTGCTAGCACCCCGCCGCCTTCCTTCTCGTACGTAACTCTCCCTCCTTTGCCACCGAGTGTGGGCTCAGGCTGGAGAGATTGCGGTGGTCAATGCTCCAAGCCCGAGAGTCATCCATTGATCCTCAGCAACATTCTTTTTGGCCTACCTCTTCCCCTTTTGGCTGTGCTTGGACTTCTTTACCTTTTTCAAGGTACCTTCTTTTGTTGTGTTGTGCTGAGTGGCACAAGCTATAAGTCATCCGAGTCCCATGCTTGGTTAACTTTCCAGGTTTCTTCGGATCTTCATGTGATCCTTTCTTCTGTTCTTCCTCGGGTCTACATGGACCAACCTTAATTGGAGGTGGATCAATCGAAACTCAACTTCTGCCAGTGCCTTTCCCCAACACATGGGGAATGACAACTCGAATATGACAACAAGTGTGTTTCCTTTTTGTAGCAAACCATGGACATAACTCTCACTTCTGCAAAAAAAAAGATGCAAGCCACATCATGGCAAAGATGGAATTCCAAATAACTCCCATTTTCTACATGTACACACTCTCCTAGTTAGATCAATTGTTAGAGTGTCTAACCTATGAGACACCTAAAATACCATTTTGCTAGAAGGCATCGTATTACATGAAGCCGCCCAATCCTTCTCTTTTTCCGCTTTTACTTGAATTCTAGGGCAAATAATCCCTTTGTACTTCTCCAACTCTTCCCTCTTAGTAATGAGTCTTTGCATTAGTGCCGTCCCGATGTCTTCAAGCATGAATATCATGTTTTTTATCCTTGCACAAAGTATATAACCATCAAGGTTTCAACCATATCACCGACAACAACATCACACTTGGTCGAACAATATCACACTTGGTCATTGTCTTTGTAAATGCTCCACAAAAGCACTTTGGATCACACCCTTTGAAAGCTTCAACTCAGCTTGACCGACTTTCCCCATCTCCTCTAGTGTATCCCGATAATCTACCTTATCAGATGCCCAAACAAACTTTCTAAAACATACACTTGAACTCATCACCTTTGTAATTCTTGTGCCATAGTGCAAAGATATGGCCCGCACAATGCACGTGTTCTCGCTCCAGTAAAATAGTATGCACCGGATTGAGTATTCCCCTCGCCAACGTATGGAATAAACCAAGATGCACAACATGGTTAGGATATGTTAAAGGTGTGTATGTGTAAGTACAAAGTAATGTAAGATAGCTTACCCGATGTTCATAAGAAATTATGGTAATGCCTTCACCATCAATGCTTCCAATGACTTTCCTTAGCTCATCGATGAACCAATGCCACCGGCATTATTTTCCCCTTCACAACCGCCAAGGCTAGAGGATACATTTGGTCATTAGCATCACGACCTATCAGTAGACGTAGCATGCCTTCCAAGAAGGTTTTTAGGAAACACCCATCTACACATAGTACCTTTCTACACCCAAGAACCCAACCATCTCTTACACCATCAAAGCATACACAAAATCTTTGAAAAACAGGAGGATTAACTCTCCTAGTTGGATCGTGTCCAACTTAAAAGCAATCGTTAGGTGAAGCTTGTTTGAGTGCTTCTAAGTATCTCCCAAGCTTGTTATAATGTTCTTTCATGCCGCCATGAAACTTCTTGTGTGCTAAATACTTCACTTTGTAGGCCCAATTCTTCTTCACAAGAACTTTGTAAGCTCTTCTTCATCGTTTCAATAATGTCCTTAGCAAAGCAATGGGGTCCGTTTCTTAAACACTTTAAGAAATCACCAAAGGCCACCCAAGAAGCTTTCAATTGCCTATTTGCTTCCATGTTTCTATTACATGTATGCTCGATATGATTGACTTAACCGCAAAACATGCTTTGCTGTTGTCCCAACTTGCATAGATCCTAAAAGGACAACCCTGGACACACTTCGCTCCTAGCCTCCCGCCCTTTTGCCACTCACCGCAATAAATAAAGTTCCTCCCCTTGTGAAACCGCAAACCTCACTATGGCATCCCCGAACTTATCTCTATTTTGGAAACCTAATGCCAACCTTCCATTGCAAAGTGTCAAGCCAAATGTTCTCATCCACAACTTGCACCCTAACCCTCCTTCTTCTCGCTAATTATATTGTCATCATCACTAACCCGGTGTATTTTCCTCTTCATCAATGTCTTCATATCACTCAAGAAATCATTTTTGGTTTCTTCACCCACTGCTCAACCCTTTCTCGCTTTCGCTCGTCCAAAGAAGCTTACCTAATGCAAATTTCCTTTGTAGTTCTTTTGCAATCCCAACAATCCTATTGCTCCAACTCTCGAGGTTATCCTCGGCCACCCTTCATTCCTCATCATCGTCCCTCCATCGATCCTACCTCTAATCCCTCAATATCATCTCACCTTCACCATCTAGACTTAAGTCTTCCTCTACTATTTTTGTCTCAACATCGTATGTATCCTCACCATCCGAATAAATTCAACATCTTTGGATCTAGGTCATCCTCATCGTGCTCATACCCTTGAAAAACTCATTCCAACCTATAGGTTCCTCACCTCTTGGATCATACCAAGCAAAATACTCATCATGGTTCGGGCTTGTTCTAGGTTTTCGAAGGATGATTTATTCGGCTTTACTGAGTTTCAAGTTGTTGACTTTTTTGATTTTCAAGTTCGTGGCTTTGTTCGGTTTGAGATTGATTATCACCATTTAATATGGTGTCTCGTGAAGGTGGTATCCAGTGGTAGGTGACTCAACATGAATGAGGTGAGGTTCATTTTGTTGTGTAGCAAAGGATTTTGCTTGGATAAAGTGGAAGGATTCCTTTCCGAATCATGATCGGTTCGTTGGTGGGGTAACTTTTGTGCTTCGGGACCAAAGGACTTTATGCCCCTTCTTCCCTCCGATAGGGGTGAGTTTTTTGGGTCTAATACCCCTTCCTTCACTTACAGCTGAGACCTTAGTTCAGTTTTCAGGTCTCCCCTCCTTCAATTTCAAGAATTACCTCCCGCTTATCTACCCCATGAACTACATAGCAATCAATACACCTATTTTTAAGCACGATCTCTATCATAATCCTAACCTCCGAGTCATTATACACCCTATTCAAACCCTTCTCAAATGATTCGTAATGGGGAGCCAAATAATAAATGATAGAGTATTTGCTACACTTGTTAGCCAATTCCTCTAAATAGAACCAACACCGTTCATTCGCATCCACCCGAAAAGTCCCTGGCATCCCCCTCCCACAAATTCCATTATTCCCTTTCTATTTTTCTTAAATTGACCACCATGCCACATCCTTATACAAACAACTTGTACCGGCCATAATTATCAACTAAATCTAGTAATTTAACAACACACCAAAATTATTAAATTAAAACAAGAAAATTCAGAGAGTTTTCATGCTTGAATTTCAAAGTTGAACACTTTAAGAAGAAGAAAAAAAATTGAACTTTACTCACCTACAATGGAAGAACCTTGAGTAGCGAAGAAATCAACAATCACCTTCGCCTTCACCTCGATGTGTCAAGAAGAAGAAGAAGAGTTGAGTTTTTTAAAGAACATTCATGGTGGGCGATGATTAGTTTCTCTAGAATCTGCGAAAAACACCCTCATTAACTTCCTCCATTAAGATGGGTTCGCTTTTGGAGGGAAGGTTATAATTTACCGGACGTCAAGTTCCAAGTTATCGGGGAGTATTTTTGGATTAATGAGGTTATAAATTGGATTATACAGAATAACCCATAGATGGGATTAATTATGGAAGATGGTTAATAGTTTGGATTATTCTTGTGAATTTTTCCTAAGTTAAAAGGGTCATTTTATGAGTTAAAGGGGTCACTTTTAAATAATGGGTCACTCCGTATTTTAAAAGGGTCACTTTTTACTATAGTTGATCCTTTTAGGACAAAGAAGCTACCCATGTCTTACTATAAATCATGGTAAGGCATAGTCCTTTATATGAGACTTTGTGTTTAATTGAGCACCAAAATGGAAATTTCATTATCTTTAAACACACGCTAAGAGAATTAATCTATCTTATGACCTTTATTCCCCCTTTCCCCCTCCTTTTTCTCTCCACTCTAACCCTCGATTAAAATTCATCCATTTCGGCTTCTCTCGGCAAAAAAAAAAAAAAAAAACCAGAAGCATCAAATTACCTTTTCCCATTTCAAGAAACATATTAGAAATTGATTAAAAATAAATTAAAGGATCTTTTTGACGAGACCGAAACTTGGATCCTCCAAGAATTTGAAGGTTTATTTAGGATTAATTTTACTACAAGTTTGGAAGATTGTAACTTTGTAACTTACACATATTTGAGTAAAAATTCAGACTTTATTGTTGATTTCATTTGTTTTATTTTTGGGATATTATCTCGTATAACCCCGACTTATGTGCCTTTTTTCCAATATAGCCTCGACTTTCGTTGCGCCCGTCTCCGATAACCCCGAACTTGATTTTTGTCATTAAATCTCGACGGAATTAGACACGACGTTAACTAGACCCTAACTTGCTTTGACTTTTGCTTACTTTATTTTGGCTTTGTGCTTATGTGTGGTTAGTCGCGGCATTAAACAAAAAGACACTTCATTTCCATTTCTCCTTGAAGTTGAAAGGGCCGGAAAGTTTAAGGAGATTTAAGAGTGAATTAGGGTTTCCAATCTCTTAACATCAACAAAATGCATTTGGCTACAAGGGAAAATCAAGGCAGGAGAGGAATTTTCCAAGACGAATTGCCTCTCTTGAAGGTAACCATCTCGTTTCCTCTTTTTTCTCTTTTTTTTTATGTTCAAGTTTTACAAATTTCATCTTTGTTGTGGTAGAAATATTTGTTGTTGTTTTGTTAGATATGTGTTGATTTAGTTGATTTTATATTGTTTTATGTGATTTTAGGTTTGTAATGGGTGAGGAAAGTGGAATTCTTGTGAAATATCTTAATGGGGAATTCTTGATATTAGAATCAAGATGTCGATGAATACGGGGTTTTGCACTTATTAATGATTTAGAGGATGAAGGGTTAAAACAAGGAGTTTTTTGTCCTACGCATCCTTCTCTCGCTCTTCTATAGCCCAACCGGAGATGATTGCATGGTAGAGATAACATTCCGAGGAGGATTTTGACAAAAGATGTTGAAGTTCTATAGGAGTTCGTAGGATGTAACATTAATTGTGGAGGACAGAGGTAGTCCTAGTGAAATTGTATTTGATGAGTGATGTGCTTAGGGGCGTATTAAATAAAAAAGAGAGAGGCTTGGGAGAAAGCTGAAATGGAAAGGCAGAGAGAGAGAACAAGCGAGATGAGAGAGCAAGAGAGAGAAGGGAATAAGTCGAGAGAAAAGAGTCTGAGAGAATTAGACAAGAGGAGGAATTATTTGTGCAACAGGGAGCCGTAGATCTCGGGAGTTACCGAGGAAGGATCCTTCTAAGATGGGCCCTCCGAATTTGGGATATGTATAATGTTTAGCCCATTGCAACAGAGGTCCCTCCAAATTTCAACCCAATATTTCCTCAACACCAACTAAACTCCAAACCCCTAATACAACCTCAATCCCAAAGAAAGCCCAAACACGCACAAGAATGAAGCACACGTTAGGGGGAAGAAGGTTACTACCCAACCAAAGCCCAAGCCCAATACCCAACTCCGACCCAAAGCCCAATACCCAACCCGACCCCAAGCCCAAAGCCCAACCTAAGCCAATATCCGCCACTTCACCAACCGAGCCCATCATAACCTAGCAAAATACACCTCCCCAACCCAACCAAAACCCGCATCGATTCAACTTCACATGTTGAAACAAGAGCAACCACATACCATCCCAAACCCATACTCAAAGCCCTCCCTGAATCCACCAAACACAATTCAAATGAGTGCATCTTTCATGAGCAAAAATTTCCTTTACTAGTGAACAACTCTTTTCTACCGAGAACCCAAGTCACCCCATTCCCACTCCCGAACAACCAACCTGTGCCAGCTTTTTTACCAAACTAGCAAGAGGCCAGAGAGACCTAAAATTATCTAGGTCAACATCCAAGAAATTAGGTGTAGTCTTCACCCCTAAATTTACACAAAAACCGCTACACAAAGGCGGAAATCATTGCGAGGACAAAGAGGAGAGGCAAAGCGAGTGTTCCACAGAGGGCCGAAAGGGAGAGTAAATCGAGAAAGAAGATGAGGAGTCTCGATGATGTGTCATACCGTGAGGAAGTGTGTGATGATGATGAACTGAGGATACAAGGTTGGGAATGAAAGAGTGATTTAGAGCCGGAGGACATACCCGACCCGGATCCAAGTAATGCGCTAAGGAGTGGGTTTATGAAGGACATGTGGCTTGAACCAAACTACTTGCAAAGGGTTTATAAGATTGGAGTAATATATGAAGATCTTCGATGGAGGAAGATCGATTTTCAGGTTCGCATATTTTCGTGACGAGAACATTTTCTCTTATTTCAATGACTACCTGTGCGAGGGGGCTCGATGGACGAGGGATAAGGTTGAAAAGTAATAGGCACACTGCCTCATGTAAGGATGTTGGAGTGTCCTTGGAGGATCCATGTTCATGAGCTCCCGTGATGGGGTTATGGGCAATCACCACCCTAGCGACGTACAACCACACTTGTGATAGGTTGGGAGGAAATCCAATGGTCGGGATTAAATGCATTCTGCAAGTAAGGTGATGGATGAGATCGTGGCAAACACAAAGTGCCTATTAAAACACTAGAACAATTAGCAATAGAGAGGCTTGGAGTGTCGGGCCTCCAAGACCAACTTTGTACAAGGCAAGAGTATGCCGTGAGTATTATTGAAGGTGACCATGATGAGTCATACACTGTGCTTCCAAAGGATACATTCAAATGGTGAAGAAAACACATCCTCATGCTCATCCTTCATTAGTCGGGCACAATTTGAAAAGGGGACCGTATCCCACTCAAGCTAAGGATGTTTATAAGCTTTAATGCCCAAGCTTTAAGGGGTTCATAGCCTAAAGCAGCCAGACCTCCTTATCGGGGTTTCATGGTCCAGTCATCTAAAGGGGAGTCACAATGGTGTGCTCTTATCTCAGTTGTTGTTTTGGATGGAAACCAAGAGCTATTCCCTCTCGTATATGCCAGTCATAGCCGATGAAACAAAGGAGGCTTCGGGAGGTACTTCATGAACTCGCTTGAAGTTCACATTAAGTGAGAGTGAAAGGTAAGACTGGACCTCTATGAGTGATAGGCAAGCGGGCCGAGCCACTTTAGCGAGTTCTTCCCAGATTGCCGAGGAGGATTTCGCAATGCATATTTGTTCAAGAATTTTCAAGAAGTCTCTAAATTCCTCCCTCTTTCTCAATATTGTGTCTCTATTCAAATTTTAGCTTAGTGATGTAAGAATTGTGTAACAGTATAACACCCCGACAATTCTCTATTTTCCAAAATACCTTTTCAATTTAAAACTTAGAGAATCATCAAAGCTTTATCGCCGTGTGATAACGTATCTAGCTTGTCTTAATTTTGCAATGAAATAATAATAATAAATAACTTTCAAAATAAAAACTTAGTCAACCAAAAGTCAACTCCAAAGTACAAACCCATAATAAGTCAAAAGTCAACTATAAAAAGTGAAACCTAACATGATACTAATAAACATTAAGCAAAGGATAAATAATAATATAATAACATAGCGTACTACTTTATCGAACTAAACTCGAAAACTAATAAATAAATTAATTTAGATGGAATAGGCAATGGAAAGAATTGTCCAAACCAAACCCGCCTTCAATTTAGAAGACGGGCACAGCGCGACTCCGCACTCCCCACCTACGATATCGAGGAACCTTAAATAAAAATAGGACACTTTAATCAATCCGGTCCCAAGAAAAGCCATGGGCTACCACCATGTACTCCAACTCATACTAGTCCAACACTTCGCACGTGCACAAGTCTAAAGCTATTCCTATCCACTTTCCACTTTAAGTGATTAATAAATTATTTACTTGTTAAGGACAAATTAAGTAGGACGAATAATATAATCATCAAAGATACATAAACTTCCATTTTTATCTTAGGATTAGATAAGTGATCATCAACTTAACAATCGAAGAATAATTCCAATATTAAATCCATAACCCTTATTTATTTGTTTGATCCAAGTCAACAACCAACCAACCTTTCATAGGTGAATAACCAACTTACCAAATAAGGTCCTCTACCCTCGTAAATTAATTAAATAATCCAAAGGGAATAACATGATCCATTCATGATCCAATACCAACATAAATATTAATCCCTCATGTGAATTAATAAAATAAAGTTCCTAATCCCATATGCTTGCATCAATCATCCATACAAACATAATATCATCATCATAACCAACATGCTTCACACAACGACATAAAACATGCAAATTCAATTTGAATATAAAACCACATATGAACTATAAATAGTTCCCAATACATGTTACTACATAAATCCCATCCTTAGGACATGATACTAATCCAACCCACACATAGGCATGTGTACGTACCTTGTGTAGACAAAGTTCGAGGCCACTTTAACAAGCTTAAAATCGCATAAACAAATTCTCCGCCTAACAATAACTCAGACATAACCACAAATCAATACATATAAATTTCCAGCAATATTAAAATACTTTAAACCCTCTTTAAAAGTGTTTAAAAACCTTTCCCCATCATTAAAACTTGAATTATTAATACTCCCTAGTATAGTACTACTATACTAGTCATTAAAACCCTTAAAAACTCATACTTTGATCATAAAAACTCCTTCATAAGCATACTAATAAAAATTCCAGCAATATATAATGTATTAAAACCCTTTTTCAAACATACTTAAACATAATTTAAATCATAAGAGTACTCAATTGCATAAACTATAATATACTAATATGAATTTCAACTTATAAAACCCTAAAAATCCATACTTTGATACTCAAACCCTAGTTTAAGCATAACTATTAAATCTAAAATTTTAATCACTTCACTATATAATTCACATAATCCGAAATTATATTTAAATCATCAAATTATAATTTTAAACATGAAAACATTAAATCCATCCTTAAAAATATAAACTTTGCATTAAATAAAACTAGAGGATGAAGAAAATAACCAAAGAAGAGTGAAAGAGAAACCTATGCCATAAGGAAAAGGGCACATACACATGCAGGTCGGACGAGGACACCGAAGGAGGTCGAAAACCGGGAGGGAGAAGAAAAGAGAGAGAGGGGGCCGAAAATTGGGAGAAGGAAGAGAGAGAAAATTGAGTGTGGGAAATTGTTTGGGGTTTTTGGGGGTTTATATAGTTAACCCTTGGGCTTAGGAACTTGTGTTCGGGGCTTAAATAATATTTAATGGTTGGGTGATTTGCATAGTCGGGTTCCTCTCTAACGCTAATTCTTAAAAATTCTTTTTACTAAACCAAAAGGTGTTTTAAGCCATTTAAATAATTTTCAAAGTATGACTAGATAAAAATGTTTCGACTTTTTAAAATCATTAACAATTCTTCGACTTTCAAATAAAGCCAACCTATTAAGAAATAAATCATTTAAACATTAAAAGATATATAATATACATTAAAATGTATTTATAAAATTCATAAAATTACTGGGAATTACACTACTCCCTCTTAAAAAGTGTTTTGTCCCGAAACTTTGCACTTAAAACCCTCACACTTTCAAAAATTTTGACTCAAACTTTCATCCCGGAAATACTTGTGTCACAACGTGTGCACACTTTTACCAACTTTAAAACCACTTGTGTTACTCATGAACATATTTTCCATGCGGAGAATCAATTTATTTTGCACTCAACATGTGCAAATCGCCAAAATAAGCATAAAATGCATAAAATACCATAAAATAAGGTAAAAAGCACGAAATTCTATCGTATTCTACCCCCTTAAAGAAACGAGTTACACCCCCGTAACTCACCTTAAGGAATAACTCATGATACTTCTTCTTCATTTCATC